>JBBDGP010003587.1:0-32500 GCA_037952835.1 Lithobates septentrionalis
ACAATGAGCATGCTGATAGGAGGAGAGAGCAAGCGGCTGCATTCTTCAGTATATTGTTGCTCCTTCACTGTCCAATCATATGCAGAGGGCAGGGAGCTGACTGGGTTGTATTGATTAACTTTAGTAGAAAACTGTCAGGTCACCAACCTGACTCTGCTGTCTAGGTGCATTGTGTAAATCTCAGTGCTAGACAGACACAATGGTGTTCAGCTTTAAAGGAATATAAGACTGAATGGCTCCTGCACTTTCCTTAATGTGGCTCTAACTGTCAATTAAGTAATTTGCAGTAATTTCACATCATGCAGCATGTCGTTTTATTGACATTTTTTCTTTTTATCCTCATTAAAAAAAAAAACACATTAGAGTTACAGTAAATTGAAGTGGATAGTGGAAAAACACACCAGCACCAAAGGACCGCAGTCCGGCATCAATAGTGAGTGTTTTATAAATAGTATCATGGAGGGATAGCGGCAACTCTTTGTCTTTGTTTAGTCCAGTGACATCACTCTGCGTTGTCCCTTGTGATGGGTATTCTCTTCTGACCAGGCTCGCTGGGAGGACGTGGGCTAGAAATAGGTTGCGTTATCAATACAAAGTATCGATCGGGAAGTGCTGGGACTGCTGTAACTAAAATAACCAACTTGGTAAAACAGATGTAGGCTCATTCAGTAAGGAAAAACAGAGAGGCGATCTCAATAGCATGTAAAGTGCAAAAAAAAAAAACTCGCCCCAAATTTTTAGGTGGGTAAATACTATTGTTACAGGGCAGACTTGGAAAATATACTCTGAATATTCGTGCAACCAGAATGAGACACAAAAAAGAAGGTATGCGTGTATGTATGTATGTATGTATATGTATGTGTGTGTGTGTGTGTATGTGTATATATGTGTATATATATATATATATATATATATATATATATATATATATATATATATATATATATATATATATATATATAAATAATATTAATTATAGTGTGTGTGTGTGTGTGTGTGTGTGTGTGTGTATGTATGTGTGTGTATATATATATATGTGTGTATGTACAGTATGTATGTATAATAAATAAATATATATATATAAAATTTAGCAGAGACCCTAGAGAATAAAATGGTGGTTGTTGCAATATTTTATACACCGTGTATTTGCAAAGTGGTCTGATAGATTAGTGGGAAGGGGGGGTAGTCTTATATGGTGAGTATAGCCCTATAGCCCAAAAAATGTTTTAACTGGAAGATTAGGGGCTCGTCTTATACGCCCAGTCGCCCTATAGGCCGGCAAATATGGTAATAGATGGATGGGAAATCTTCCAATGGGGACACTAGTTGTGGTGGCCTGGGGGACCCCAAGGAATTCCCTTAATTTGCAGGGATTTCTTCTCACTTCCTGTTAGGCTATGGAACAGGAAGGGAAGGGAAATATCTGAAATGAGACACAGATGGGAAAAAAAAAAATCTGACAGGGGCTATAATCTCCCTTACTCTATCCAAAAAAAAAAAAAAAAAAGCTTTGCCTATAATTCTACTTTAACCACTTGCCGACCAGTCGCCGCAGTTTTACTGTGGCAGAATGGCATGGCTGGGCGAAATAACGTTATATTACGTCGCTTCGCCCTGTGGCCACTGGGGCCGCGCGCGCTGCTCGCCCCCAGAGCCGATGCGAGTGCTCGGCAGGCGCAATGACCGCCGGGCTCCCGCGATCGATCATGGCACACCGAGAACCGGGATCTGTGTGTGTATAAACACACAGATCCCGATTCTCTGAGGGGAGAAGAGACTGATCAACTGTTCATACAAAGTATGAACAGCGATCTGTCATCTCCCCTAGACAGTCCCCTCCCTTCTTCAGTTAGAACACAGAGAGGGAACACAGTTAACCCCTTGATCGCCCCCTAGTGTTAACCCCTTCCCTGCCAGTAACATTTTTACCGTAATCAGTGAATTTTTATAGCACTGATCGCTGTACTAATGCCATTGATCCCAAAAATGTGTCAAAAGTATCCAATATGCCCGCCATAATGTCACAGTCCAGATAAAAATCGCAGATCGCCGCCATTACTAGTAAAAAAAAAAATAATAAAAATGCCTATAAATCTATTTCCTATTTTGTAGATGCTATAACTTTTGCACAAGCCAATCAATATACGCTTATTGGGATTTTTATTACCAAAAATATGTAGAAGAATACACATCGGCCTAAACTGAGAAAAAATTAGCTTTTTAAAAAAAAAAAATGGGGATATTATAGCAAAAAGTACAAAATATTGTGTTTTTTTTTCAAAGTTGTCGCTCTTTTTTTGTTTATAGCGCAAAAAATAAGAGATGATCAAATACTACCAAAAGAAAGCTCAATTTGTGGGAAAAAAAGGATGTCAATTTTGTTTGGGTGCAACCCCGCACGACCGCGCACTTGTCAGTTAAAGCAACGCAGTGCCGAATCGCAAAAAAATGACCTGGTCATTCAGCAGCCAAATCTTCCGGGTCTGAAGCGGTTAAAGCTGGCCATAGTTGGATAGAATTTTGCATAAAAATTGTTAGGAAAATCCACATGAAAATTGTCAGAACATTCAAATGACATTAGAAAGATTCTGCCTGCTTTTTTAACATTTGATTTTGGAATGAATGAACTTTACTGAACCTCAAATTTTCTTGTCACTGCTGTCGAAAATAAATATCAATTTGACCCAATTTCCACCTATCTGTGGCCAGCCTAACTCTCACTCTAGCCTTCAGCCAAACCCCCAAAACGAGCTCGTAATCCAACTTTGTCGCTGTAAAATCTTTTGTATAAAAAAAAAAAAGTGTTGCGCTGTCAAAATAGTGATATATTGTGGTATGTCCTTCATTAATAAATATTGTCAAAGGGTAAAAGAAAAACATTAAAGTCCATCACATACTCTAAATAAACATTAAATGAATGTTAAAGTGATATAAGTGTCCAAAAACTACCAGCAATAGTCTTTTAGGGTAGTTTCCTTCCAATTAAAAATAGGTGTGACACCTCGTGCTCCCCAAGTTATGGATAAGACACAAAAATATCTTCTCATCGGATATTAAGACCTTTCAAGGCCTGTATGCACGTTCATGAGTAATCACCCCTCATTTCGGGTTTATGCCAGCATTGCCAGCTTTACTGTTCAGCCTGTTAAGGGACGCCACGCCAGTGATGCATATAATGGTCTCATAGGAGCCTCAGACCCGATCTATGGAGAAGGGATCCTCAGCTTCTGGTAATGTGGTCAACCCATGGTCTTCTATTATTATTCAGTCCAGGTTTCAGATCCTTGATCCCGTATAGCTCTGCTGAAGAGTTCTTCTACCCTGTTTCCCCGAAAATAAGACCTAGCGTGATTGTCGGTGATGGCTGCAATATAAGCCCTACCTCCCAAATAAGCCATAGTTAAAGTCCTTGTAGGTCTTATTTTCAGGGTAGGGCTTTTTTTCAGGGAAACAGGGTAGGGCTTACTTGGGGGGTAGGGCTTATATTGCAGCCATCACCGACAATCACGCTAGGTCTTATTTTCGGGGTAGTCCCAAAAATGCATTTGTTAAATAAAATATATTCTGGACTGTTCTATACGGAATGGCACTTCTATTTCTTATTCTATATGTTAAAAAATGTACGCAACTTTAACCATTCCCTATAGTAATAGTACAAAATTTTTCTTTAGATATATTTAATCTCCTTCCTACCACCAAACCAAAAACACAACCCCTATACATTGACCTAGTGTTTGTCTTCTTTCTGTGAAGGGTGATATTTTTTGTTTATCCTATTCTCTTGTCGCTTATTAATCCTTCACCTCTTCTCCTTTTTACCCTCATTATCATGTATTGTCTTTCTTCCTTGATGTGTCTGTTACCATCGAGCCTTGTCCCTAATGATTAGCTCATTCTGGAAACTCATCTGCTATTCTACAGATTATTCCCTTCCAATTAGTGTGCTTCTAATAGTACAGGAAATAATTATATAGAATGTGTTCCATAGCTAAAATCCCGGATGTCTTTCCAGTAATGAATGACAACTATCGCGTATTGGAGATGGAGGAGCATGTGGGTCCATGGGAACCCTTAGAATAATCAGCAGGCTAATTTTAACAAGCAAAATGCAATGTGCAGTTTTATGATGATTCATAGCCACCAGTCATCAATGACTATACATCTCCCTGTTTGTGCAATAGAAAAGGTGCAATTGTAATAAGAACAGAGGCGGCTCTCTAATTAGGCAAATTAGGCGGTCGCCTAAGTCCTCGCACTCACAGGGGCCTCGCGGCCTCCTCATTTGCCTGTTTTCAACCACTGAAGTTGACGCCGGCGGCTCCGCCTACACCCACTGGGACTCTGTGGCTTAGGAGCTGATGGAAAAATCAGATACTGCCCGCAGCCTGAGGAATAGCGGCCTCATCACGGAGCGTCCCAGTCCGTGGGGCCTCATGTGTAAGTTTTGCCTAAGGCCTCACAAAGCCTAGAGCCGCCTCTGAATAAGAATATCCAGAGATGACCATTTTGGTTAGCCAGGGTAGAGAAAACACTGGAACTAGCATTGGGCTTAATTCACTAAGCTATATTGGCTGTTATCTGCCCTAATATTAATAACCTATTTTTAATTTTTTGCAACGCCATTTTACCTAGTTTAGCACTTCTGCCTTATGATGTACTCTATGCTCATGTTCTAAAATAGCTTGAGGCTGGGTTCACAACATTGTGAATTGGATGTGGGTTCCCCGCATTCCAATTCACAATAGCAGGTGATTTTGACTGGCTCTCTATGGAGCCGATTCACACATCTCCGGTGCGAATTTGCACAGGAGCCCTGTGCATCTTTTGGTCCGTTTCAGGTCCGCATTCAGTCAAAAATTCGGGCTGAAATTGGATCTGAAACCGTGAACCAGGATGCACCAGACCCCCTGCTGGGAGCCACATGAGGCAATGGTGTGGACCCAGTCTAAAGCTAAACAACTAAATAGACATATAAAATACATACAGTTGTGCTCATAAGTTTACATACCCTGGCAGAATTGAATTTCTTGGCCATTATTATGAGAATATGAATAACACAAAAAATTTTCTTTCACTCATGGTTAGTGTTTGGCTGAAGCCATGTATTATCAGTCAACTGTGTTTAAATTATAATGACAACAGAAACGACCCAAATGACCCTGATCAAAAGTTTACATACCCCAGTTCTTAATACCATGTATTGCCCCATTCAACATCAATGACAGCTTGAAGTCTTTTGTGGTATTTGTGGATGAGGCTTTTTATCTTCTCAGATGGTAAAGCTGCCCATTCCTCTTGGCAAAATGCCTCCAGTTCCTGTAAATTCTTGGGCTGTCTTGCATGAACTGCACGTTTTAGATCTCCTCAGAGTGGCTCAATGATATTGAGGTCAGGAGACTGAGATGGCCACTCCAGAACCTTCACTTTATTCTGCTGTAGCCAATGACAGGTTGACTCGGCCTTGTGTTTTGGATTGTTGTCATGTTGGAATGTCCGAGTACGTCCCATGCACAGCTTCCTGGCTGATGAATGCAAATGTTCCTCCAGTATTTATTGATAACATACTGCATTCATCTTGCCAACAATTTTGACCAAATTTCCTGTGCCTTTCCTGTAGCTCACACATCAGCAATCCACCTCCGTGTTTCACAGTAGGAATGGTGTACCTTTCATTATAGGCCTTGTTGACTCCAAATGTAGAGTTTATGGTTGTTGCCAAAAAGCTACATTTTGGTCTCATCACTCCAAATGACTTTGTGCCAGAAGTTTTGAGGCTTGTCTCTGTGCTGTTTGGCGTAATGTAAGCGGGATACTTTGTGGCATTTGCATAGTAATGGCTTTCATCTGGCAACTCAACCATGCAACCCATCTTTCTTCAAGTGTCTCCTTATTGTGCATCTTGAAACAGCCACACCACATGTTTTCAGAGAGTCCTGTATTTCACCTGAAGGTATTTGTGAGTTTTTCTTTGCATCCCAAACAATTTTCCTGGCAGTTGTGGCTGAAATTTTAGTTGGTCTACCTGACCGTGGTTTGGTTTCAACAGAACCCCTCATTTTCCACTTCTTGATTAGAGTTTGAACACTGCTGATTGGCATTCTTAATTCCCTGGATATCTTTTTATATCCCTTTCCTGTTTTATACAGTTCAACTACCTTTTCTTTTTTCTTTACCTGTTTATAAAGCTGGCCATACATGTCGAAATATGACTTATAGTCTCTGTACAATCTCCATAAGAATGACCAAAACTGATTTTAAACAATGCATTCAATCAGGAAGACCATTGCACTACATAATTGTTGGTAGAGCTAAATCACATTGTATAGTAGGATTGCAATATACAGTGGGGACGGAAAGTATTCAGACCTCCTTACATTTTTCACTCTTTGTTATATGGCAGCCATTTGCTAAAATCATTTAAGTTCATTTTTTTTCCTCATTAATGTACACACAGCACCCCATATTGACAGAAAAACACAGAATTGTTGAGATTTTTGCAGATTCATTAAAAAAGAAAAACTGAAATATCACATGGTCCTAAGTATTCAGACCCTTTGCTATGACACTCGTATATTTAACTCAGGTGCTGTCCATTTCTTCTGATCATCCTTGAGATGGTTCTACACCTTCATTTGAGTCCAGCTGTGTTTGATTATACTGATTGGACTTGATTAGGAAAGCCACACACCTATCTATATAAGACCTTACAGCTCACAGTGCATGTCAGAGCAAATGAGAATCATGAGGTCAAAGGAACTGCCTGAGGACCTCAGAGACAGAATTGTGGCAAGGCACAGATCTGGCCAAGGTTACAAAAAGATTTCTGCTGCACTTAAGGTTCCTAAGAGCACAGTGGCCTCCATAATCCTTAAATGGAAGATGTTTGAGACAACCAGAACCCTTCCTAGAGCTGGCCCTCCGGCCAAACTGAGATATCGGGGGAGAAGAGGTAAAGAATAACTCAAAGATCACTGTGGCTGAGCTCCAGAGATGCAGTCGGGAGATGGCAGAAAGTTGTAGAAAGTCAACCATCACTGCAGCCCTCCACCAGTCGGGGCTTTATGGCAGAGTGGCCCGACGGAAGCCTCTCCTCAGTGCAAGACACATGAAAGCCCGCATGGAGTTTGCTTAAAAACACCTGAAGGACTCCAAGATGGTGAGAAATAAGATTCTCTGGTCTGATGAGACCAAGATAGAACTTTTTGGCCTTAATTCTAAGCGGTATGTGTGGAGAAAACCAGGCACTGCTCATCATCTGTCCAATGCAGTCCCAACAGTGAAGCATGGTGGTGGCAGCATCATGCTGTGGGGGTGTTTTTCAGCTGCAGGGACAGGAAGACTGGTTGCAATTGAGGGAAAGATGAATGCGGCCAAGTACAGGGATATCCTGGGCGAAAAACTTCTCCAGAGTGCTCAGGACCTCAGACTGGGCCGAAGGTTTACCTTCCAACAAGACAATGACCTAAGCACACAGCTTAAATAATGGAGTGGCTTCACCACAACTCCGTTAATGTTCTTGAATGGCCCAGCCAGAGCCCTGACTTAAACCCAATTGATCATCTCTGGAGAGACCTAAAAATGGCTGTCCACCACCGTTTACCATCCAACCTGACAGAACTGGAGAGGATCTGCAAGGAGGAATGGCAGAGGATCCCCAAATCCAGGTGTGAAAAACTTGTTGCATCTTTCCCAAAAAGACTCATGGCTGTATTAGATCAAAAGGGTGCTTCTACTAAATACTGAGCAAAGGGTCTGAATACTTAGGACCATGTGATATTTCAGTTCTTCTTTTTTAATAAATCTGCAAAAATGTCAACAATTCTGTGTTTTTCTGTCAATATGGGGTGCTGTGTGTACATTAATGAGGAAAAAAATTAACTTAAATGATTTTAGCAAATGCCTGCAACATGACAAAGAGTGAAAAATGTAAGGGAGTCTGAATACTTTCCGTCCCCACTGTACATGGTAAGCCTTAGTGGACACAGTCTAGGTCATCTCACATTTACGGAAGATCCCAGGTCTTTTCTATATGCTTGTTACTTTCATTTGCAAGTTGTTGCTTTACAAATGCTTGAGTACTTGCACTGACTCCAAGACTAAAATGTACTAACAATCCTTTGTCAGTCGACATCATGGCATGTCTTCTTTTATCAGCATGCAAAAAAATCCACCTGACACAACTTGTATCTTGGCTTCCTCCAACAAGTGATTTGGACAGAATTCTTGCACAACAACATTTCAAATGCCCCCAAGAAAAGCACAAATTGGCAACATTGATTCCTACCAGCGGGGTTTTGCAGAGATTTCATTCTCATTTGGCTTAATTGTTGTTGTCTTCTTCTCCTGTGCTTGATCTTTGTAAATTAAATTAAACTGGATTACCTCCAATGATGAATGAATGCGTTCCTTTCTAGATAGACAATTGACCTTTTTATAAGAGCCCAGAATGCCTGAATTAATACAATTCTATTGTCTTGTTTTTTTGCCAACTGTTATTTGAGGTCTCTTCCCTCTGGAATCTGCCTGTATTATGGTAGAACCCCAACCTTTCCTCCAAGGGCTATCAATAGTTTTGTTACTTCCTGATCTCTAAGGCAATCAGATACCCACTATATCAACATTCTACAAAGCATTTCCTTATTGATATAACCCACTTCAGTTCTCACACCTGGATATCACCAATAGGCCAGAAAAAGGTTTACATTTCGGCTGTCGGCTTATAGATTTGGATACAACTTTGTCATTAAGATAATGAAGTAATACATATATAATTTTATTGTGGGACAGACAAAGCTTTTGGTGATACTGTTGCACAAATTAAATTTATTTTTATGCAATCTATTCACAGAATATATAACTAAACCGAAAAAAATCAGTGTCAAAAATAGTATTACTGTAGATAACAATATACATTTTATTCTATAATTTGTCCCATTTAAAATAATGATTCTGCTACAAGCAATACGTTCCTCCAGCTGATCTGCAGATGAATGAAAGTAACAACTTTACTTTGTATCTTTTTGTGTTGAACTCTAGCAGCACCTTCTACAGCTCCTGTTTTTACACAGCAAATTCCGGCTGTCATTTTGACAGTCTGGTATTGCTGGTAAGTGTGATAGGTGGAGCTGCAATGGCGCAGAAAAAAAAGAGTCTACTACATATGCCCTGTGTACCTAAATTATGTTTCTTTGGGTGTGTGTAGTACACCCAGAGGTTGATTTACTGAAACTCGAGAGTGCAAAATCTGGTGCAGCTCTGCATGGTAGCCAATCACATTCTAACTTCAGCTTCTATTAAGCTTTGATAAAAAAAAAACTGAAAGCTGATTGGTTGGATACACCAGATTTTACACTCTCCAGTTTTGGTAAATAAACCCCCCAGTGTCCATGCATATAGTTCATGCAACGAATCCAATTTTTTTTTTTTTTTTTTTGCACAGATTTGGCAAGAACCAACTCCTGTAGAAGACCATTCCATATTTTCACAGCTCTTACCGTAAACAAATCTTTCCATATGTTGAGGTCAAACCTCTTTTACCCCCCCCCCCCATATCTTTTGTGATGGTCTTAAAGTGAACAACTTGCCACCAAAGTTACCATTTTCAAAGGACCTTGCATAGTAATGTTCCTGCCACGGAGCCAATGTGGGAGGATGGCAGTTAACTTACCTGGATATCTTTGAAATGTGGGAGGAAACCAAAAGAAAACTGGGGAGACTATTAACACTCATTATGCAGACAATGTCCTTCTGGAACTCAATCTTTAAACCTTGATCATTCTAATGCCCCGTACACACGGTCGGATTTTCTGACGGAAAATGTGTGATAGGACCTTGTTGTCGGAAATTCCGACCATGTGTAGGCTCCATCACACATTTTCCATCGGATTTTCCGACACACAAAGTTTGAGAGCAGGCTATAAAATTTTCCGACAACAAAATCCGTTGTCTGAAATTCCAATCGTGTGTACACAAATCCGACGGACAAAGTGCCACGCATGCTCATAATAAATAAAGAGATGAAAGCTATTGGCCACTGCCCCGTTTATAGTCCCGACGTACGTGTTTTACGTCACCGCGTTCAGAATGATCGGATTTTCCGACAACTTTGTGTGACCGTGTGTATGCAAGACAAGTTTGAGCCAACATCCGTCTGAAAAAATCCTAGGATTTTGTTGTCGGAATGTCCGAACAAAGTCTGACCGTGTGTACAGGGCATTACAGCTGAACTGGATAGGATGCAGTTATATAAAAAGTCAATTTACTAAAATTTGTCATATTATAGTTTGATATAATGATTTTGTTATAACTTTTTGCTTTGGGTGGTAATAGGTCATACTGTAGGAAAGCAGATGTTTCTCATTCTGAGGTTTGAGCTCTATCCCTCATCGAGGTCTCAGACCTCAGAAAAAAAACCTAAAAGAGGTACTTAACTTGGGGCACTCTATTGAAAATGAAGAATTAATATGGTAAAACTTTTTTGATCTGAGGTAACACTGCGATTTTATAGTGTTGGGCTCCTGGGATCAGTTTCCAGGAGAAATACATGCAGCTTGTAGGGTATGCTCCCCATATGGTGTTCTAATAGATGCTGCGGTTTCCTCCCTGAAAATACTGGTAGGTTAAAGAGCTTCCACTCAAATCAGCACAGGTATGTGATTTCGTAGTCTCTACTACTTCCAGTTTGATGTGGTTGGATCTATGTACTCTTTAAAGCGTTCTTGGCTTTATTAAAGCATATGTCTTTGAAGATTTTCATTCAACCAGGTCACGGTATACTGTAAGTAGCAGTAGTTAGTCACATTTAACTGAATTAGATCTCCAAGAACTGAAGTGGTGGCGTCGAGAAGCTACAAAATATCTTCAACATTACAAAACAAGTCCAGTTGAATGTGACTAACTACTACTAGCACCAAAGTACAATGTTTTTACCTATAGTGTGTCGAAGAAGGGCTTCTGATTAGTTGTTTTGGTTCATGGGATGTTGCTCGTGTTGATGGTTATGTTGGGTTTGGAATTCTTTCCTTTTTTTGATGGCCCTGCCAATTATTGCTCATAAATTGTATGCTTTCTATAATGTTTGATAGTTTGGAATACATGATGGAAGTTTAATGTAATCATAATAATTTCTCCTATTTTTTTTTTTTTTTCCTTCTACAGTACGGCCGGTCAGATAGTTATCGCGTGGCCACCACGCAAGATGACAAGGACAGTAATTCGCCCCAAAAGGGGAAGGCAGGGAAGAGAGAGCTGGATGACCTTAAGAAAGAAGTGTCCATGGTATATCTATCTATCTATCTATCTATCTATCTATCTATCTATCTATCTATCTATCTATCTATCTATCTATCTATCTAGCTACATATCTATTTATTGTTAGTTTCAAGCCAAATTACATTTTGACTTCTGTATTTCTCATGGAACCCCAGAGGTGAAATATCATCTCTAGATTTCCCAGAGCTACCCAGATTGTCCCTAATGTAGACCTAGGAGATCTTCCATGATAATGATTCTGTGTATCATGGCTACACTATACTATTTCTTGAAGGAACCCTGTCACCAGAGAACTCAAATTCAAGCAGCAACAGCCTGCAAAACAACATCAGGCATACTTACTGATCAACACTTCCTTCTCTAGCTCGGACTCAGCACGGGTGTGTCGGACCACTGCTTCCATGCAGAGAGCAAGAGTATTTTTCTGCAGCATGCTGACAGGGGACAGGCCTTTCTACTCGGGATGAGGTCCTTCTGCCTCCTGATTTGAACTGAAAATTCAGTTGGGCTGCCATGCTGACCCCTCTGGCTTCAATGCTTTCAGCAAGTAATGCTAAATAAGCATGTAGATAGAGGGTCATCCACTCTGGCAGCAACTAGTAGCATTTTCAGAAGGAAAGGTCATTATAGCAGCTGCTGCATTTTACTTGGATGTGGCTTACTTAAATGTTTTTTATGCATAGCAAAGTGGCAGTAGAATGTAGTATACTTAAGTGTTTTTAGGCTATAAATGACCATATGTCTACAATGGTATAACTACAGCTATGGCACACTGTTGAACTGCCGATTACTATCTGGCTATAGCAAAAGCAAATTTGGATAAAACTTATGTACAGTCAATATGTATAGTAGGTATAAATCATTTAAATACCTACAAAAGTAACTAAGGAAATGATATATATCTTTAATTTAGGTTTACGTGAACCCGATGTTTAATATTTGAAATTCCATGATATTTACCTATATAAACCCTACTGTAAAACAATGAGCTTACTTTATAGATCCTTGTAAACTTACTTTACTGTATGTATCTTTATAACATTGTATACTCAATAAACTTCTTTTGACAAGGAAAACTTATGTACAGTATGTGTAGTTTGAGAGCCTCTATATGATTGCTATGGAATGCATTAGTATTCTACTCTACACTCACCGGCCACTTTATCAGGTACACCTGTTCACTTGCTTGGGAACACAAATTGCTAATTGGCCAAGCATATGGAAGCAACTCAATACATTTAGACATCTAGGCATGGTGAAGATGACTTGCTGAAGTTCAAACCGAGCATCAGAATGGGGAAGAAAGGGGATTCAAATGACTTTGAACGTGGCATGGTTGTTGGTGCCAGACAGGGTTGGTCTGAGTATTTAAAAAACTGCTGATCTACTGGGAGTTCCATGCACAACCATCTCTCAGGTTTACAGAGAATGGTCCGAAAAAGAGAAAATATCCAGTGAGCGGCAGTTGTGTAGACAAAAATGACTTGTTGATGTCAGAGGAGAACGGGCAGACTGGTTCCAGATGATAGAAAGGCAACAGTAACTACTCGTTACTACAAAGGTATGCAAAATACATCTCTGAACGCACAGTACATCGAACCTTGAAGCAGATGGGCTACAGCCACAGAATACCACACCGGGTGTCACTCCTGTCAGCTAAGAACAGGAAACTGAGACTACATTTCGCACAGGATCACCAAAATTGGACAATAGAAGATTGGAAAAAACGCTGCCTTGTCTGATGAGTCTCGATTTCAGCTGCAACATTCAGATGATAGGGTCAGAATTTGGTGTAAACGACATGAAAGCATGGATGCACCTTTGGGGTGTGGTCATGGATGTACAGCTGAAAATCTGCAGCAACTGTGTGATGCTATCATGTCAACGTGGACCAACATCTCTGAGGAATGTTTCCAACACCTTGATGAATCTATGCCATGAAGAATTAAGGCAGTTGTGAAGGCAAAAAGGGGGTCCAACCCGGTACTAGCAAGGTGTACCTAATAAAGTGGCCGGTATATCCTGTGTATGAGTGTATATCCTTTAAGATGGAGATTAGGAGAGGAGAGACCCCTTAATAGGTTTTCTATGTGACTCCATTACACATAGTTGCAGCCCTGTGCTTGAACTTGCTCTACCATGTCCTAGAAATTACATTGGTTACCTATTGTCATTGGTTGGTATTAGTATGGCATTCAATGCTGCCGTTGCGTGAACCTTGTACAAGAACTTTCCTCATTCATGTTTCTCTTTAACCTCAGACAGAGCACAAGATGTCAATAGAAGAGGTGTGCCAGAAATACAACACAGACTGCGTGCAGGTGATTCTATTTTATACACTTTTATTATTAACCTACCATCCATTCCAATATTCTTGTTTAATTTCCAGGGACATGTACCCTTTACTAGGTTCATCTGAGCACCTGGTAAATAATAAAGTTACCCAAACATGGTACAATCTGAATATGCAATCTCCTTTAGATCAAATAGAAATTGTATGGATTGTTTAGGTAGGCGGAGTTGTCAGAGAATTACCAAAGTGTGCAAGCTACCATTTGGAGATTGTACTTTGGCCATTTAGAGCAAAGCAAAAAAGGTTTGCTTTAAACCCCCTTCTCTATCCCCATTGGCATATAATTTCCCTTACTCCACTGCCAATTCAGTTCTGGAATCCAATGGAAATAGTTCCAGGCAGAGGCAGGTTGACCATTAGAGACAGTAGACACATGCCTGTAGGCCCTAGAGCAGGGGTCTTCAAACTATGGCTCTCCAGTTGTTCAAGAACTACAATTCCCATCATGCCCAGCCATATCTGTGAATGTCAGAGTTTTACAATGCCTCATGGGATGTGTAGTTAGTTCTGCAACAGCTGGAGGGCCGTAGTTTGAGGATCCCTGCCCTAGAGGCAAGAAGGCATCTTTTCCTTGAATAATCATTGGTCACAAATATTTTTTAATGAGCAGTAGGAATAATTATCTTATATAGCAGGAATAATTTTCTAAGCCAGAAAAAACAAGGACTTGTCCTGTTTTAAAGGGGTCAACCAAACAGAGGGGTGTTATTTAGGGCAAAAAAAGCTGTGTGCCTACAGGCTCCAATGTATAACATCCAGCCCTGCTTCATGGGAAAGAGGGGCTTGTGACCTGGCCATACGAAAGTACTGGGCCACTGCCACATAGGGAGCTCTTAGCCCTGTGTAACCTACAACTCTGTAGGCTCGGGGCTCCATTGATCTAGGAATCAGAAATTACATAGGGCTTTCTGCAGCCCAGGACAGTAAAAATCTAGCAATGTGTACTAATGTCCCATAGAACTAAATGAGATGCTCTAGAATTTTACAATCGGTAACATCCATTGCAACAATTCTTTATTTCAGGTACTTATAGTGCTGTCAATTTACGCAGTGCTTTACATATACATTGTACAGTCACATCAGTCCCTACCCTCAAGGAGCTTACACCCTAAGGTCCCTAACACACATTCATACATATGCCAGGGCCCAATTTAGACAGAAGCCAATTAACTTACCAGCATGTCTTTAGAGTGTGGGAGGAAACTGGAGTACCCAGTGGAAACCCAGGCAGGCACAGGGAGAACATGCAAATTCCACGCAGATGGTGTCATAGTCGGGATTCAAACCAGCGACCCTTTTTTTTTTTTGCTGCTAGGTGAAAGTGCTAACCACTACACCACTGTGCTGCCCTTTATTGATACATTAGGGTTGGAGATCATGCTGGACTGACTCAATCGCTCCCTGTTTATAGGTGGGCGATGATGTGGGTGGGTAGGGAAGGTTCCCTTTCAAAGATTTGTGCCCACCTTAAAGGTGGTAGTGAGCCCTATGGTGGGGCCTGGGATGCTGCCTCAGGGTTCCGCATGTATGGAGATTGGGGGCACACTAGGGTCACAGGGGAGGTGGGAATGGGGGGGTTTGGATGGGAGATTGTTAGGTGGCCGGAGGGGACCCCAGACCTGATACCTTGGGGTGGAGGCTGGGTTTAATATCTTAGATGGCTTGTGGGTGAACTGGTTTAAGTTTGAAGCAGTAGATAATTATGGCTGGAGAGTACATGGCATTTTCGGGGACAGGGGGCTTGAGTGGGATGGACTGGGGCATAGGCAGATGGTAGGGTTAAGGAGGGTGCGGGGGGGAGAGGAGGAGAATGCAGGGAGGAAACGGGCAGCATGACCGCTGGTGGACGGGGGGAGGGAGGCCAACCACAAGCCCAGCGGAGGTGGAGAAGTAAGACCGGTGCAAGGAATGGCTACTGGTACAGTTAGGGAATGGTGACAGGTGAAATGTGGTGTGGTGGGAGTGGAGGAATGATAACACGTTGGCTTGATTTTACATGGTTTCACCTTCAGTAAACTGTATTAAACCCACTTTCAAACTCATGTTTAATGGATACCAGGCACTCCTCTCTATCTACTTTCCAAGATAATGGACTACGTGGCAGGATAGAGCAGTGACACTCAAACGCATTTTGGAGGAAGCTTTAAGGCCGTAAGGCTTTGGCCGAAACACGTTGGCGTGTTAATGCTCTATCCTGTCTGTAAAGCGTTGTTGCAATGAATGTTACCAAGTATCTGGCTGCATTGTATTAGAGAATACGCAAACTCAATGTACTCAGTAAATGAAAAGCTCAAAAAACAAAATTAAACAGGGATTCAAACTTTAGCTATGTTCAAAGTGAAAGATACCTCTCCAGACCAAGCGTTAATGTAAAGAAATCAATGAAAATGTGCAACTCCTGTAAATTTCTATTTTCTTTTATTTTCTTCTTTCATCATTTTTTATTTAAAATGCTCCCTAATGAACCTACCTGAAAAATCTACAGCTATGGTCCGGTGGGAAACGGATATAGGGCAAGAGTTCACCACAGAGGAATGGTCCGATATGATTCTGAACATGCATAAATGTACACACTCCATGTCCATTAAAGAGACTGTGGTGAAAGTACACACTAGATGGTACCTGATCCCTAATAAGGTACATTTGTTTTACCCAAGTGTCTCAGAAAACTGCTTTAGAGGATGTCAAATGGAGGGTACATTCCTACATATATTTTGGATCTGCTCCAGCCTCCGGCTGATCTGGAGTAAGGCATCCTCAAGGGTAGCCCAGATCACAGGTTCTATTATCACATTGACCATGCCAATGTGCCTGCTGTTTGCACCACTTCCTGAGGTCCCAGCCCCAACCCAAAAACTGGCGCATACACTTTTTTGTGCTATAGTTTAGGCTATCGCTTTAAACTGGCGCTCCCCCACTTTGGCCTGGTCCCAGGTTCTCCAGAGAATGGAAACCATAAGATTAATGAAGTGTATACACCATACCATTCATGATACGATGTATATCTTTGACCGCAAATGGGCAAGCTGGGATTCTTATGGTGTTTACATAGGACTTACCGTAATTAGATCTCCTTTAATAACATCTCAGATGGCACCAGATGTAGAATTTGCACAGTCAATTGCACATCTCTCTTGTGCATACTTTTTAAATTTCTTTTTTTTTTCTATTATAGTTTTGTTTTTTTGCTATAGGAAAACTATTCTGAGTATTTCTAGTTAAGGTTATTATTATATAGTAAGTTCCAGGAAACAGAGAAGCTACAATATTAGACACAGTAAAGCCCCGTACACACGATCAGATTTTCTGAAATGTTGGATGTAAGGCTGTTGGCGGAAAATCCGACCATGTGTATGCTACAAATGTTGGCTAGCATGTCTTCAAATTTTCCGCCAACAAATGTGTGTTGTCGGATTCTCCGATCGTGTGTACACAAGTCCGTCGGACAAAGGACAAACATGCATGCTCGGAAGCAGAAGCGGTCGGTCTTGTAAACTAACGTTCGTTATAGAGAATTATGCCACGTCGCGAATAGAGAACATTCGCGACGTGGCAAATTATGAAATCTCCAAATGTAGCACACAATTCTCTTCTTCTTTAATGGGATAATAATGAAGCTGCTTTGCTGGTGATACTGATGGAGTTATTGCAAACAAATTTTCAAAGGCTTTTTTTTCTAGTGATATCAATAATAATATTATTATGCTTTTTTTTTTTTTTTTTTGGGCAAGTTACCACAACACCATTATCTAATACAGTAGTTTTTAAGATCAAAGATACAACTATGTTGGTGTCCCTTGTCAATTTTACATTGTATTTTTTAAAATGTAACTGCCTCCTCCCAAACTGTCATTTGAAGTAAAACACATAGCCAAGTATTATTCTACACAATTTTTTATTGTGCATTAAAAAAAAAAAAAAATTAGACATGATATCTGCCAATAGAACTTAACCAAAAAGTGCATTCTATGCATCCAAAAATATAGAAAATTTACCAAATCAAATCATTATTCAACCAAAAAATAATGTCAAAGCAATAACTCCAAGGCCAATAATAAATAACACGTTATCTCCTCCGATTCTGCAACATGTCTGGTTGACGAACGGCCGTTCAGAAACGAACTGAAAAACGCAAAAAGGAAAGTGCGAATCAACCCTCACCAAACTTCTACTAACACAAAATTAGCAGAAGGAGCCCAAAGGGTGGCGCTAAAGAGCTGAAAAACCACGTAGTACGTCACTACGTTCGTAATTGTTGGCCAACATTTGTATGACCGTGTGTATGCAAGACAAGTTTGAGCCAGCACTCTTTGGACAAAATTCCACAGTTTTGTTGTCGGAAAGTCCGATTGTGTGTACAAGGCATTACCCTCTCTAAATCCATAAGTTGGACTGTAGAAAACTCTGACTGTATAGGCAGCTTGATACTTATACCTTTGGACTGATTCTATGCATAGTATATAGTCCCTATTGACTATATATACAGATCGTTGTGTCTTGACTATATACTGAACTTTTATTTGTATGTGCAAATTACTTCTTGGATTCTGATGTTCACTGTTATGCCTGTAAACTCTCAATAAAAATGTTTGTATATATATAAAAAAAAAAAAATGCTCCCTAATGATTACTGTCCTCTGTTTTTAGGGGTTGACACTCAGCAAAGCAGCAGAGTTTCTGGCCCGGGATGGACCCAATGCTTTGACTCCTCCTCCAACTACACCCGAGTGGATCAAGTTTTGCCGCCAGCTCTTCGGAGGTTTCTCCATCCTGCTGTGGATTGGAGCTATCCTCTGCTTTCTGGCCTATGGCATCCTGGCGGGTACGGAGGATGACCCCTCAAATGACAATGTGAGCACATCTGTTATTCTTATGTGTATGTTGTAAGGGTTGCTTGGGTTCGCACCATTATCCCTAAAATTACAAATAGCCAAAACAATTTCCTCAAACATGGGACTTTAGAATGTGCTTAATAATGCAATTCATATACCATACTATTAAAAGTCCTCCATTTATTGTAAAAACATTCAAACATATGGCGTATTTCGCCTAACACTACTGTTTCATGCATACAACGTCACAAACACTATTTAAACACTTGAATACCGGGCACTTTTACCCCCTTTCTGCCCAAGCCAATTTTCGGCTTTCAGTGTTGTCACACTTTGAATGACAATTGTGCGGTCATGCAACACTGTACCCAAATGACATTTGTATCATTTTTTTGAGCCGGTGTTCTGACGAGAACTGTCCTCCTATCGGATAGTGTCCGCCTTGTACTGCGCAGACGCAGCGCTTGCGCAGTACGGAGGAGAAGGAGATGCCGAAAGTGTCTGAAGTTGATCAACTGACCATCAGCTGTACACGGCGCTTGGGCACTTATTAGCGAAGGCTTTGTAAGAGGGCCCCTCACGGGCTCGCTTCACTCGCCGCGCTTCGGGCACGGCCTCGCTGCCCTCGGCATCTATTTATTCTAACTCTATGTCCACTTGGATAGTAGGGAATGAACCTGGACACAGGGTGAGACTAAAAGCACAGGCGCCGTGTACAGCGAGACTTTCGGCGTCTCGTTTGTCCTACGTACTGCGCCTGCGCAGTACAGGGCGGACACTATCCGATGGGGAACAGTATTTGACAAGACACCGGAGCTCTTTTTTTTTGGTGGTATTTATTCACCATTGTTTTGTTTTTTTAATTTTGTTATACAATTTTGTAAAGAAGTAATTTTTCTCCTTCACTGATGTGCGCTGATGAGGCTGCATTGACGGGCACTGATAGTCAACACTAATTTGCAGCATTGATTGGCACTGATAGGCAGCACTAATGGGCAGCACTTATGGGCACTGATAGGTGGCACTGATGGGCACTGACAGGCATCACTGATGGGCACTGAAAGGCAGTACTGATGTGCACTGATTGGCATCACTGATAAGCGCTGATTGGCTTCACTGGTGGGCACTGATTGGCTTCACTGGTGGGCACTGACAGGCATCCTTTCCGAGGCCACGAACTCCGGCTCTGTGACTGGCCGTAGACATCGGCACACAGCTTTATTGTAAATATCTCCTAAACCGTGGAGGTTTAGGAGATATTTCCAGCACCTACAGGTAAGCCTTTAATATAGGCTTACCTGTAGGTAAAAGTGGTTGTACAGGGTGTACAACCACTTTAAGAGTACCAAATTTGACTAGACATGTAAAATATCCAGCTGCTTTGGATTTTATAGCAGCTTTTTTTTTTCGCAGTATAAAAGACTAAGATTCTATACAACCAATTTAGAAACAACTAGGACATTATATCTGCCTCTCGTTGGTCACTCAACATTTTGGCAGCCTGCCTGACCTCTATTGAGCCGGAAACCGAGGCTTCGGCTGGTTCCCTAATCTCCCATTCTAGGTCTGCTCACTCATTTCTAGAGGAATTATATTAGGAAAAATATAGAAACACCTGTTCCTTGACATCCAATAATAATTACTGGTCTTAATCTTGATTGAATGGACAACACAAACCTGGCGATAGACCATACACATTTGTCTTCGTATATTTTTGCAGTAGGACAGAACAGCTGGGCAACGGGCAAAGTTTAAATCTTCACCTGGTGGTTTAGTAAATTTTCGGGTCTAGCATGCCAAAATGTTCCTGGCACAGAAGGTGGGTGGGTTACTGTGGCTGTTTCTGGACTTGGGCTAATTTACCAAAATACTCTGTAAATGTTCTGAGTACAGAAATATGGCTCTGCCGTTGCTGACTTGTTTTGAAGAGACGGTGAGGTTGTTTTACTAAAACTGGACAGTGCAGAATATGGTGCAGCTCTGCATAGAAACCAATCAGCTTCCAGTTTTGTTTTTTTTGTCAAAGCTTAATTGAACAAGCTGAAGTTAGAAGCTTATTGGCTACCGTCCAACAGCTGTACCAGATTTTGCACTTTCCAGTTTTAGCAAATCAACCCTATTGTCACTTTGCCTATTCAAGTGTCTGTGAAACCCCCTCTCCCCACATAAACATATACCGATACTTACCTCTCCAGCTTTCCCCTGATGCCTCTTTTCTCCAATACAGCCAGTACCCATTGTAGGCTGATGTCAGGGCCTGCAGGGAACTGTGGCCGCTAGACCTGTGCACTGCCAATTGGGGTAAGTCACATGCTCTTCCATACCCTGAATTGCTGGGTATTTTCACCTTGGCTGAGATGGAGGAAAAAGTGGGGAATCGTCCTGAGTATCAGTGGGTCAGACTCAGGAGTAGTAATGAGCTAAGCTTCAGGCTGAACCCGCTGGAGGCTGTCACATGATAGCATAAGCTTGGCTCATCATTAGTCAGAAGGGATCTTTTCACTATTGCTTAAATAGGTGTTCAGTAGGGTTGACATCAGGGCTTTGTACAAGCCACTTGCATTCCTCCACACCAAACTCATCAAACCATGTCTTTTATGTTACTTACTATATGTTGGATGAGAAGACCCGGCTTCATCCCACTGTCACTTGGCCTTAAACGGGTGTTTAGTGGCCTACACAGAACCCTGACCTCAACCCTAATGAACACCCATTTAAGGCAAAGTGAAAGTGGGATGAAGCCAAGGCTTCTCATCCAACATCATTAACATAAAGATATGGTTTGATGAGTTTGGTGTGGAGGAACTTCAGTGGCCTACACAGAACCCTGACCTCAACCCTACTGAAGTTCCTCCACACCAAACTCATCAAACCATGGGAGGTTATTTACTAAAGGCAAATCCACTTTGCACTACAAGTGCACTTGAAAGTGCACCAAAAGTGCACTTGGAAGTGCAGTCGCTGTAGATCCGAGGGGGGCAAGCAAGGAAAATAAAAAACAGCATTTTAGCTTGCACATGATTGGATGATAAAATCAGCAGAGCTTTCCCTCATTTCAGATCTTCCCCTCAGATCTACAGCGACTGCACTTTCAGCGCACTCTCAAGTACACTTGCAGTGCACTTGTAGTGCAAAGTGGATTTGCCTTTAGTAAATAACCCCCCATGTCTTTTATGTTACTTACTATATGTTGAATGAGAAGAGCCAGCTTCATTCCACTTTCACTTGGCCTTAAATGGGTGTTCAGTGGCCTACACAGAACCCTGACCTCAACCCTAATGAACACCCATTTAAGGCAAAGTGAAAGTGGGATGAATCCAAGGCTTCTCATCCAACATCATTAACATAAAGATATGGTTTGATGAGTTTAGTGTGGAGGAACTTCAGTGGCCCTTACAGAACCCTGACCTCAACCCTACTGAAGTTCCTCCACACCAAACTCCTCAAACCATGTATTTATGTTAATGATGTTGGATGAGAAAAACTGGCTTCACCCCACTGTCGCTTGGCCTTAAATGGGTGTTCAGTGGCCTGCACAGAAACCTGACCTCAACCCTACTGAACACCCAATTAAGACAAAGTGACAGTGGGATGAAGCTCGAGCTTCTCATCCAACATTGGCAACCTATGGATATGGTTTGACAAGTTTGATGTGGAGGAACTTCAGGCCTACACAGAACCCCAACCTCAACCCGACTGCAGTTCCCCCACACCAAACTCATCAAAACATGTCTTTAGGTTACTGATGTTGGATGCGAAGACCTGGCTTCCTCCCACTGTCACTTTGCCTTAAGTGGTGGTTCAGTAGGGTTGAGGTCATAGTTCTGTGTTGGCCACTCAAGTTCCTCCACACCAAACTCATCAAATCATGCCTTTATGGAGATATTATATTATATATGGCTTATATATGGCTTATTACGCTTAGAACAGATATTAATTTTCCCCAAACTGTTACCACAAGTTTGGAAGAATGTAATCATCTAAAATGTCTGTTTACTGCAGTAACAGTATCCTTCACTGGAAACCCCTGAACCCAATCATTTGGGGGGTCCACATTTTCATGGTCATATAGGGTGTCCACATTCTCTGGGCCATTATTCTCCGAATCCATTTTTTTCACCATCTTTACAATTAATTGTTTCCATTCAAATGGAGATAACTATTATTATTGTGAACAAGGGTTAAGATGACCACTGATGCAAATTAGTTTCTCCATGTAATGTTGCAGCTACCCAATTCTGTGGAAGCCACTAATCTATTCATCTATGTGCACAAGGCTGAAGCTATGTGGATTTTAATAACTTATTGCTGCAAGGAGTAGCAATTGATGTGGATGCCTATGGTGTAAACTACGCAAGTAGCATGTAGTAGGTATAAATTTCACACAAATCCTGTGCAAATGATTGCAGCTACATGATAGTGCATGCAACTTGCGTAGCGTACAGGTGCCCTTAGTTCCATCTGTTTAGAAAGCAATTCCACTTTTTGCAATTTTGGAAGCATGATTGCGCTACTAGAAATCTCCAGCCTAATGCACACAAGCAGATGGATTCGGCATACTGACATGACAGAACATTTTGTAAATTTCAAGTCATGATAAACCTGACTTTTCTGGTTGCACACCTTTTGATGCATTTCATGTGAAATCATAAACCCGGTTCCAAAGATAGTGATGTATAAAGCTTATTGCCACTTTGCCATTTCTCTTTCAGCTGTATCTGGGTATCGTGTTGGCTGCAGTCGTCATCATCACCGGTTGCTTTTCTTACTACCAAGAGGCCAAGAGCTCAAAGATCATGGAATCCTTCAAAAACATGGTGCCCCAGGTGAGTACGATGGTATCTAGCTCCCGTAGCTCATGCTTGCTACCCTTCCACATCTAAACGCTTGCAGTCATTAATGATGTGATACTGAATGTGTTTTATTTGAACTTTTTTTGCACTGACAGTCTTTTCATTCATGTGGACTTTCATTTCTGGATGTCACTTGTTGTGAAGGGCTCTTATAACTTTTCAAAAGTTGGTCGCTTTAGTGTTACCAAAACGCATCCTATATCAGCTTAAGGGGTCAATATCTTGCATATCTGGATTTTACGGCACAAACCTGCATTTCACATAATAGTTTGACCTTTTTTCACTCTGGGGTGTTCTGCAGACTTTTGCAGGAAACTATAAAGATGTAGAGGGGCTCTTCCACCAGTTCAGTGAACTTTTTCTAGTAAAAATGAAGGGCCTGTCATTGTCGACACCCTTCTGACATTGGCTGTTATGCAGACCCCTAGCTTTAAATATGTCATCACTGACCAACAAGTATGCATATCTGAAAACTTTGAAGTTATTTTTGATGTGATTCACATTTGTACCTGATTGTCCTTCCATTTTCCATATTTGGTTATGGTAATAAATGAACAAATGTATAGTTTTCCCACCAGAGGGAGCTCTATATTTGACACCCCCCCCCCCCCCCATCTGCCTGTAGAGATATCAGATGCACAGGGAGAGTATAGTCTTCAAAGACTCGGCCAAATAATAGATTTGCATGGTGGGAAGGAGCAGTGAAGCACAACCATTGTGTAGCACACAAAGCAAAAAGCAAGGTCCATAAAGACATGGATGAGTGAGTTTGGGGTGTAGGAACTTGACTAGCCTGCACGGAGTCTTGACCGCAACCCGATAGAACACCTTTTGGGTTGAATTAGAGTGGATACTATGAGCCAGGCCTTCTCGTCCAATATCAGTTTCTGACCTCACAAATGTGCTTCTGGAAGAATGGTCAAACATTCCCATAGACACACTCCTAAACCTTGTGGACAGCCTTCCTAGAAGAGTTGAAGCTTTTAATGCTGCAAAGGTAGGGCCAACTCCATATTGAACCCTACGGACTAAGACTGGGATGCCATTAAAGTTCATTTGATAATATAGTGTTTGTGTGTGTGTTTGTGAGTGTATATATTAATATGTGTGTGTGTGTGTATGTGAGTGTACATATAAAAATGTGTGTGTGTGTATGTGAGTATATATGTATGCGTGTGTGTTTGTATGTGAGTATATATGTTTGTGTGTGTATTTAAGTATATATGTGTGTTTGTATGTGAGTATATATGTTTGCGTGTGTCTGTATGTGTGTGTGTGTGCATGTAGGTATATATGTATGTGTGTGTATGTGAGTATATATGTGTGTGTGTGTGTTTGTATGTGAGTATATATGTTTGTATATATATGTGTGTGTGTCTATATGTGTCTGTGTGTGTGTGTATGTGAGTATATATGTATATATGTATATGTGTGTGTGTGTATGTATGTTTGTGTGTGTATGTATGTTTGTGTGTTTGTATGTCTGTGTGTGTGTGTTTGTATGTCTGTGTGTGTGAGTATACGGTATATATATATGTGTGTGTGTGTATATTTGTGTGTGTGTGTCTGTATGTGTGTGTATGTGTGTGTATGAATAATTTTGTATATATAAATACTGGGCATTGTACATGTATTAATAAATGAATGTGGACTTGCAGACACTATGATCTATTCATGGTTAAGAATGAATACTCTCATGCCTTAGCTTTGTGAATTGAGCCTTATGTCTTTTTTGCCTTTTGAACATTGTTTTCACCATTACCTTTATGCCTTTTTTACCTTTCAGCAAGCTTTAGTTATCCGAGAAGGAGAGAAGATGCAGCTGAATGCGGAGGAGGTGGTGGTGGGTGACCTGGTGGAGGTTAAAGGTGGAGACAGAGTACCAGCTGACCTAAGGATCATCTCTGCCCATGGGTGCAAAGTAAGTTTTGGCTGATTTATTGGTCAGGTAGATGCTATAGTGTATTTTAGTAAGCACATTTTGAGTAATTATTGTAATCTGTACCTTAACTTACAATCTCAATGTTTCACTTCTACCTTGCCAGCGATTGAGATGCTGACGTATTTCGCCCACTAAGGGAGCAATGCCCATTAGGTAGAATGGTAATTGCACCTCAGTGATTCTGGCAAAATAGGCTAGATTGGGTGGAAGCTGATTAATTTGTGCCAGCATGTTTGTGTGTAGTGGGAGGAAACTCACATGCGTAGGAAATACAGTATATGCAAACTCCATGCATCTATAGAGCATATACAGTACCTACCAGCAGCTTCAGGCTCCTTTCAGCTGAAGATCACATACCTAAAGGGCGATGCTCAGGCAAAGCGATCCAGCTAGAGAGTATGGGGCTGCTGACAGATAAGTATAACACAGCATATTAATAAAGGGAAAACAAAACTGCGCTATAGGGAATTAAAAACCTGAACCAAAAAACATGAGCAGCGATTCTCCTGTATGACATAAATCACAGTATAGCACATATAAAAGAAATTAGAATCGTGCTAAAAATTATAATTCTATAAATCAGTCCATCAAATATAGAAGCATAATATTCTTATAAAAGTCCACTGATTGTAACTAGGAGCCTTGAAGATTCCTGATTATAGAAACCACCATCAGTCACCCTATGTGAAGAGTCCGCCACCAAATAGTAAGGTTTGCTTCTTTCCAGCCCCAGGGGATCAAACAGTGCGTTTGGCTTATACCCAGCCTGGGTCTTTCTCCGAACAACATCGTTCCCCTATTCACAGGGCGCCACTCACTCACTCACATGGATGGATGGATGGTTTTAAAACCGTAAAAAACAAAAGCTCCATATGGCGTAAAACCTTTTATAACGTTTATTTAAAAGTAAAGTAATGCACTTACATGTTATAAGTAAAATTAAAGCCTTAAGTCTGGTGGGTCAGCCGGCCTACAACCAGAGCAAACCTGTCCTTCCAGGACACGAGAGGATGTCAGTGCATCGCTCCGCCCTACACGTTTCGTCAGAGATGAAGTCGTCCAGGGGCACCTTTTTATAAGAATGTTATGTTTCTATATTTGATGGAGTGATTTATAGAATTATAACTTTTTTGCATGATTTTAATTCCTTTTACATAACATGGCATATATCATTATCTTTTTTGTGTGTGTAAGGGGTTTTCCCAAAAATGCACAATAAATGGGGATCATTTATTAAAGTGTCTGGGAGCAGAAATTACTTGTCTTGCTGCAACCCAACCAATTTTAAAATGATCCAGAGAATAGAAGAGGCGACCTTACTGGTCACAATGAATTACTCTAGTCTTATTTTGGACATATGTGAGATGTTTTCATGAACAAACTATTGTTTCTATTTATTCATTTAAATTGAATTGAATTTTTAGTTTAAATCATCTACAATTTATTACATTACAGGTGGGTGATTGAAAACAAAAAGGTGTGTTTTTTTACAAAACAGCCACAGCCTGAGTAGAAAGACCTGTTTCCTGCCAGCGTGCTGCAAGAGAAGTATCCTTGTCCTTTGTGTGGAAGCAGTGGTCTCTCTCCAACACTCTGACATGCCCCCCCTGCTGTGACAGCCCTCTAGCTCTGCATTCAGCTAAACTCATGCCTCCTGTCGACTGGTGAGCTCCAGCTGTAGCAGGTCAGATCTCTAGATTTCCCAGAGATACCCAGATCCTACCCAGATGTCCCTGATGTAGAATTAGGAGATCTTCCATGATAATGGTTCAATGCATCATGGTTATACTCAGTGCCGGGACAAGGTCATTCAGCACTCAGGGGAAAGGTGTCAAACTGCACCCCCCCTCTTTCCCTAGTGATGCCACTGTCACTACTCCTGTAAGCCATGTAACAGAAACAACTGGCACAGGGCGCTCCCTATCCCTGCAATAAATCATTGCGCCCAGGGCAGCCGCTCCTCCTGCCCACCCCTTGTCCCAGCCCTGATTATACTATACTAGAGTTGTGCCGATACCGAGCATTTCTGCAAGTACTTGTACTCGCACAAATGTGCCCGGCGCCTAATCCGATACCTGGGAATGCGGCGGAACCAGTCAGCGGGCAGAGCGGAAAGCGAGTCAACAGGCTGGCAGCGGTGGAAGTAGGGGTAAGCTGGCCGGGGCAGGGGTGCAGGGTGGAAGCCGCATATTCTGTCGAAATCGGAGACCGTCACATTCGGTAAAGGAAGTGACGTTCCACGTCTCCCTCAGAAGGTTAATCGCGCGTTTCGCATCCAATCATGCGTCTTCAGGAAGCTTCCTGAAGACACACGATTGGATGCGAAACACGTAGAGGCTTCTGGGCAACGCCGACGTCACGTCCTGTCCCGGACCCATACGAGATCGAGGCTTTGCAACGCATGCCGATTCCTGGAGATGGAACGGCAAGCACAGGCCCTAAAGAAATAAAGTGCAAGAATGATGTGCAATGATGGCCGTTTGTTTCCTATGAGTTTTTAAGATCCCCATAAAGTGGAAAAATTATGGAATGAATACTGAAATACTGGTTGGGAAACCCCAGACATATTCTAATGAGGAGTGGCTGATCCAGACTTAAATTGAGGCTTTTTTAATACTGGTCTCCGGTGAGTGTTCACTTTGGAAGGTGGTGGTGTATCACGGATTGGTGGAAGTTTAACACGGATCTAGATTTGTGCAAGAGGGTTTGATCATCCATCCTTGAAGAAGAGCACTTTCTTTTCTTTATACATATATCAATATATTTTTTGGTTTCATAGAGTTTTTTTGTATTTATAGTTCACACAGTTTTTTCCATGGTCTAATTATTAATGATAATTAATGGCTGTAAATTAATTACTGTCACAGGTATTTTTGATATTAATTGGTTTAGGGTTGGCGCAGTCATCCACTATGATAACACATTGCACATCCCACACCATAAATTTAAAGAAACACATTTAGTTATTTTTTTATTTAAACTTATTTACATTTTTTGCGCCGATGACACAAACTTTGCACATATAGTTCTACTTTAACCACTTTTTTTGTTATTCGGCACTGCATTATTGCAACTGACAATTGCGTGGTCGTGCGACACTGTACCCAAATAAAATGTGTAATGGCGGTGATTAGCGATTTTTAGCGGGATTGCGGCAGACAAAGCGAACACTTAACTGACACTTTTGACACTTTTATTTGGGAACCAGTGACATTATTACAGTGATCGGTGCTAAAAATATGCACTGTTACTGTACTAATGACACTGGCTGGGAAGGGGTTAACACCAGGGGCGATCAAAGGGTTAAGTGTGTCCCTAGGAGGCATGAACACAGGATCTCTCAGCTCATACCTGACAGGACGGCGATCTGCCTTGTTTACATCGGCAGACCGCCGTCCTGTCTCTCTGGGGAGCGATCGCTGGTGGCCGGCGGACATCGCATTCGCCGGACCCGCTGTAGGGATCCCCCTCTGACCAATCAGCACGCCTGCTGGCTGTTGCACGAAACTACATACCTGTACGTCATTGCGTGCAATAGCCAGCGGGTATGTACTGCGGCCGGTCGGCAAGTGGTTAAATCGCACCTGAACCAGACTGAAAAACACACGGGACTCTTTTTTTTTTTTTAAATTTGCACAGCAACCAGCCCGCATATATGTGAATCGGCTCCATTGAAAGCCGGTCTGGTTCACGTGTTATGCTAATCGGATGTGGTTCAAATGCATCCGATTCGCATATATGTGAGCCGAGCCTGAAAAAGAAAAACGAATGCAGCGTTTACATATAAAAATTGGTAGGTTGCAATATAATGTTTGTTTTTTGGTTTAATATCGCTTCCATGCTTCCTGATGATTAGATAGCTTTAGCTCTGACTCAACAGAGGTGTGTCAGACCTCTACAGAGGAGCTTTTTAGGGTTGGCGATCGCACTGGACTGATTTAATCAGCCATTGGTCAATGGGTAGGTGATGACAGGGGCGGGTTGGAATAATTCTCTTCCAATGATTTCTGCCCAACATAAAAAAAGAAGGTGGCGGTGAGCCCTTTTTGGGGGCTTGGGTACGTCCTTAAGAGTGCTTCTTTCTACCTACTTCCACAAAGAGAACAAGGGTCCTTCTCTGCAGCTGCTGGCAGGGAAAAGTGTGGCTTCTTCCATTAAACAAAAAAAAAAAAGTAAAAAAAAAGTCTCTGCACACACCTTGTTTTTAATTGCAACTGGAAAGTATCTAGCTCATTTAAACTGAAAGTACAATAGGAGAGCTTTTAGAAAATTTGTAACCATTGGCTTATTTCTGCTCTTCTTCTTGTTCTAGAATTCAGTTCCTCCTGCAAACCTTCTTCTTTCCTTTCTCACTTTGTCTTTTTCTTTCTCTTGTTCCTCTATCCACCTTTTCCTCCTTGCAGGTAGATAACTCCTCCTTGACGGGTGAATCTGAGCCCCAGACAAGGTCACCTGACTGCACACATGACAACCCTCTAGAGACAAGAAATGTCACCTTCTTCTCCACCAACTGTGTAGAAGGTAAACCCACAACAAAAAATATATTTCATATATTGCAATGCACCATTCCTTAGATGTGGTGGATGCATTCGTTTTTGTTTTTTTCAGGCTAAATACATTTTCAGCAAGTACAGAAGATACTGTTGATCCTGCCAGGAAATTTAGTGCCCTTGTTATTTCCTATGAGCCCAAAAGAAAGCCTAGAGAATGTCATGTGTATTCCTTGTCTTCTGTAAACTACCAATTTCCTCACCTCGATGTAATGGAGATGAATAGAGGAATTCCTATATGTAGTCTGAATCACTTGAGCAGCCTGGGTGATAACTATGCCTCCATCCATAGATAAGTGGAAGATTTAATGTAGCCACTCAGTGTGTTATTCACAGGTGTATCAAGTGAAAACGAAGGGGGAAAAAAGCTGAAAAGAGAAAACGAATGCAGCTACCACATCTAGTGACCGATAAACTGTAATATATAAAATGTCTGTTTTTGGGTTTAAATAACGTTTTAACGATTGTGGTTCACTTTGGCCATAGGAATAGTTCAAGAGGGCCATAATGTATAGTTACAAGTTTCCCTCAAACACTGTTGTGGATTATAATGTAAAAATGTAAGTGCCTAGCAATGGTGGGACCAATGCCTATAGGTTATTAACTTATTTAAAGGGGTTGTAAAGGTAAAAAAATTTTCACCTTAATGCATTCTATGCATTAAGGTGAAAAACCTTCCGACAATACCGCCTGACCCCTCGAAAGTCAGCCGCTCGCTCCCGACCTCCATTTCGCCGCTCAGCCTGGCCGCTGATTGGCTACAGTGGATGGATTGAAAGTAGCGCAGCCATTGGCTTGCGCTGCTGTCAATCACATCCAATGACGCGGCACGCCGGGGGGCGGGGCCGAGTGATACAGTGAGTGGCTATAGCCGCCGGCTGTATCACGGGAGTGCTCCCGCAAGAACTAACCACCGTGCGAGGGAGCTCGCATTAAGGTGGTTAGTTCTTGCAGGGAAGAGCTGAATCAGCCGCCGAGGGACCCCAGAAGAGCAGGTTCGGGGCCACTCTGTGCAAAACGAGCTGCACAATGAAGGCAAGTATAACATGTTTGTTTTTGTTTTTTAATTACCTTTACAACCCCTTTAAGGTTCCAATCTAGGAGTGTTCAGATGCCATCCTTTTAAATTAAATCCAACACTCCCCTAGAGAAGCCAGTTTTTATTGCTATCTGTGTCCTGGTTAAGGAGATTCACCCTCTCTATGCGTCCTGTTTACCATTATCATCCAAAGTGAAAGTAAAAGAAACCTCAAATTTTGGGTTGTCTCCAGAAAAGTAATGGCAGGAAAATCTTCCATTGGGGATACTAGTTCTGGTCACCTGGGGGTCCCCAAGGAATTCCCTTAATTTGCAAGGCTTTCCGCTGACTTGATGTTTTGGTTATGGGACAAAAAGTGAAGGTAAATCTCCCCAATGGGATACAGATGGCACAATATAAACTGAAAGGGGTTATAACCCTCCCTTGCTATATCCTAAATGGGAAAAAAAAAAGTTTTGCCTATAGTCCCACCTTAAGTAAGCTGGAGGGTTCTCAACTCCAGTGAAGTTCCCCACTGCAGTTCTGAATCACTGTTAAATGCTAAGTGTCTATGAAACCTGGGAACACATTGATAACAGTAATAATCCCAAAGAAGTAGAGTCCCAACGCATGACCAGCTGCCCCATGTTGACCAATCTAAATAGTAGCAATAGTCTAGCAATAGTAGTTTTTTTTTTTTTTTTTTTTTTTTTTAAGGATCTATTAATGTATAACCCCAAGATGTTCATCTACCATGTAAGAAAGAGATATTATACAGTAGGTTCACTGATTTTATTACTTTTCAGGGACAGCCCGTGGAGTGGTTATTGCCACAGGGGACAGAACTGTGATGGGTCGTATTGCCACCCTAGCTTCTGGTTTGGAAGTTGGGAAGACCCCAATTGCTAAGGAAATTGAGCACTTTATCCATCTGATCACTGGTGTGGCTGTGTTCCTGGGCCTCTCCTTCTTTATCCTCTCGCTCATCTTGGGTTACTCTTGGCTGGAAGCCGTCATCTTTCTCATCGGAATCATTGTGGCCAACGTACCAGAGGGACTTTTGGCCACTGTCACTGTGAGTAATAAAAAACTGCTGCTTCTACAGGTTTATAGAAGTATCTGTGTTTATTCAGGTTGCAAATTATTGGGTTTAAAAAATAATTCCATGTATGGTACTATTTTACATAGGTATATTGATTCCGCTTGGACTAATGTAACTATGTATCTACCATACTTGGCTGATACCTCTGGAAGCTGGAAATCACTCAAGTAGACACACTTGCTCCAGTGATCTCGACTTGCTTCTGGGTTCTGTGCTGAGCAGTCAGCCTGATGCATTGGGAATACAGGAGGGTTGGCCCCTCAGCACAGACGCTATTCAGAGAATGCTTTGCATTTTCGAAAGCAATGGTCTCCAAACTGCGGCCCGGGGGCCAGATGCAGCCTTTGGGTGGAAAGCATGGCCCTGCCTCGTCCAATCCTGGAATTCTTCTTTATCTACGGTATCTTACAAAAGTGAGTACACGCCTCACATTTTTAAAAACATTTTATTATATCTTTTCATGTGACAACACTGAAGAAATGACACTTTGCTACAATGTAAAGTAGTGAGTGTACAGCTTGTATAACAGTGTACATTTGCTGTCCCCTCAAAAGAACTCAACACACAGCCATTAATGTC
>JBBDGP010003587.1:37500-110148 GCA_037952835.1 Lithobates septentrionalis
AAAAACTTTTTGGTTGGGAATTTAATGGCACACAACAAAAAGGTTTAAAACATGACAAGTTTATTGTCCATGCATTAAAAGCCACAAGTAACATCAGAAATACATAATCATATTGAGATCATGATATATCACCACAACAGATAACCAAAAGGATAAATGTTTCAACCCCAATGCGTTTCAATTCATCCAGAATCCTAATCAGGGTGTATACTGTCCAAGTGCCTGTGGTACATACTGTACTATATGAAAAATGTAGACATAGCCCACCACAGCAAGGGATCCCCAAAGGGCATGAGAACCCCAAAGGTGAACAATCTGGATGTCTTGAGCAGCATCCAGCCGAGAATCTATCTTAACCCCTTCCCATCTAAGGGGTAAAACAAATCTTAATGCCTAAGCACAATTTTTCAACTTTGACATGTGTTAGTAAAACCGTACATAACATCACAACAACTTTTTGCATCCGGGTGCATTATACCATGTTATACCATGTTATACCATGTTTTTTTGCAGGACAAATCGGGCTTTCATTTGGTGGTAAATGGCCCAAAAATATAAAAAACAAAAAAATGTTTTTTAAATTTAACTGTATATTGCTTGCTATTATCATAACCTTCCACCAAAGGACAACCCAAAATAACTTCTCCTGCTCCTGACGATCGCAGTGATACCACATATGTGTATGTTATTTGTCTAAAACACACTGATACTAATTAAAAAAAAAAAAAAACACTGACCCTGACCTTTCACCCTGATTTTAACCCAAACGCTAACCCTGTCACTGGCCTAGATCCAACCTTGATGTAGGTATTTTTTTTATTTAAATTTTTTTATTATTCTATTTTTTTAATTTGTTACACGCACTTTTTTTTTCCTTCCTCTGCAAGGAGAGAAAGAGAGCTAGATATGATGCGTCTCTCTCCTTTTATTTAATACAGGTTCTTATATAGCTCCTTCATTTTATGTAGTGCTTTACACATATTGTACAATCACATCAGTCCCTTCGGGTCTGGTATGGATTTTAAGGGGAACTCCACGACAAAATCCACACCAGACCCTTATCCAAGCAAGCTGCCATGACAGGCCAGGAAAAGGGATGGGGGGTGAGTGCCCCCCTCCTGAACCATACCAGGCCGCTTGCCCTCAACATGGAGAGGGTGCTTTGGGGTCCCCCCAAAGCACCTTGTCCTCATGTTGCTGGGGACAAGGGCCTAATCCCCACAACCCTTGCCCGGTGGTTGTGGGGGTCTGCGGTTGGGGGGCTTATCGGAATCTGGAAGCCCCTTTAACAAGGGGGCCCCCAGATCCCGCCCCCCTATGTGAATGGGTAGGGGTACATTGTACCCCTACCCATTCACCAAAAAAAGTGTAAAAAAAGTAAAAACGACAGGAGACCGTTTTTGACAATTCCTTTATTTAAAAAAAGTGTCCCACGATGTCCATCCATCGTTAATCACGGCGCCTTACGGACCCGAAAAATAGAAAAAGAAAGCTCTGCCTCCATGGGAGGTGTCCCGCCGACTGCTGTCTCTTGGCTTTGACAGCTGTTATACAGGCAAGGGCGGGGCCACCCGGTGACGTAACCGGGTGACCCAGCCCCCTTCTGAGCTTTTTTTTTTTCTATTTTTTGGGTCTGGGCGCCGTGATTTAAGATCGATGGACATCGCAGGACACTTCATTTTTGACAATTCCTTTATTTTAAAAAAAGTCTACTGTCGTCTTTACTTTTTTGACACTTTTTTTGGTGAATGGGTAAGGGTACAATTCTCGATACCCATTCACATGGAGGGGGCCTTGTTAAAGGGGGCTTCCAGATTTGGATAAGCCCCCCCGCTCGCAGACCCCTACAACCACCGGGCAAGGGTTGTGGGGATGAGGCCCATGTCCCGATCAACAGGGGGACAGGGTGCTTTGGGGTTCCCCAAAGCACCCTTCCCATGTTGAGGGCAAGCGGCCTAGTAAGGTTCAGGAGGGGGGGCTCTCGCTCGTCGCCCCCCCCCCTTCTCTGGCCTGAAATGGCTGCTTGCTTGGATAAGGGCCTAGCATGGATTTTGGGGGGGACCCCCATGCCATTTTTTTTTACATTTTGCCGCAGGGTTCCCCTTAACCACTTCAATACACTGTTACACTGCCTGCACTGACTGAATATAGTCTATGAATCTAGTCTACACTAAATGCATATATGCATATATATATATATATATATATATATATATATATATATATATATATATATATATATATATATATATATTGTAAGATTGGGGTATCAGACTCAAATGGTAGGTGCGTTGTCAGTGAGTACTCCAGTACACAACTGTATTTTTAAGGGCCTGGTAGCCCACTTTTATTTAAAAGCACGGAAAAGTTCACAAAGACATCAGTAGCCCACACAGGGGGTTCCACCATTACTGTATCTTGCACACTCAATACTTTAGCCTCCTGGCGTACATTCTTGCCATACGGCTGATTCCGGCCTTTAGCCTAGGCCTTAGGTCTGCTCCTCAGACCCAAAAGAGTTTCCTAGAGTGAAGCTCTCTCCTAGCTTACTCCTGCTGCTCTGTCACCAAGTACGTCTGCCTCCTGCAAACATGCATACCCTGGCTGCCTCCTGCAGCCTCTGACTCCTCTCAGAGGAATGGGAGCCCACCTGACTCCCATGCACAGACTTCCTGTCTGTTGGGTGGAACCCTGAGCCATAGTCAGGTCACAATTAAATAGCCCAGCACACAGCTGTGCAATCAGCGTGCCTTTCTCTCCAAAATCTGGCGTAAACCAGCAATCTTCCAGGTAGCACAGGGTCCTACTGCCACAATATATATATATATATATTACACTGCCACTAACTAACCTGCCTAATCTAGCTCAAGCTATCTCCGTCCACAGTCACACACTATACACGGTCGCTATGTAAGCAGCCTTATATAGTGTGGGGTGTGGACTTAGTCCCCCTAAACCATGAGTCTTTGGTCAATTATGGCTCTCGCAGCAGAGCACACTGTGATTGGCCAAAGCATGCAGGTCAGGTGCATGCTTTGGCCAATCATCAGACATCAATGCACTGTGAGATCGCATTGCTCCTTACATTGGTGGTCAGAGGGAAGAATGCTCCTTACATTGGTAGTCATTAAGTAGAATGCCTCTATCCTGATGTCAGTGGGAAGATTTTTCCTTACATTGGTAGTCATTGAGAAGAATGCCCCCTACTGTACATGGTTGGTCATTAAGTATAATGTCACTTACATTGGTGGTCAGAAGGAAGAATGCACCTTATATTGGTGGTCAGTGGGAAGAATGTTCCTTACATTGGTAGTCAGTAGGAAGAATGTCCCTTACATTGGTGGTCAGTGGGAAGAGAATGCCCCCTGTACAGATAGCTAAAAGGATCATTGGTCAGTGGTTACAATTCTGAGGCAGAAACTGAGCATTGCTCAAGGAACCCCTAGTAACTTCTGAAAACACTCTGGTTGAGAAAGGCTGACACATTATCTCTGTCTAACTTTTACTTCCTTAGTGGCATTTTTCTCATTGGCTCTTCATTCCTGCCCCTCACCCTCCTGCTCTGCCTTTGTCAATCTCTCTCTGTACAGATTAGTCCCAGCTGCTGTAGGATCCCAGCCTAATCCTTCTTAACATTCATTTCATAATAACATAAAAGCTTTTTAACTCTGCCTCCCTGGACTGTCCCAGACCGCCGTGAATGCAGGTTGCTTGGGCCTAACTAATTCATGCCTGGAGTGTACAGCCTTGCCATGACCAAGCTGTACTTGCATTTTATTGTAACACCTAAATGTGAGGTTTTGTAAGTTTTTTAAAGAGTATACAGGAAAATATTTGAGAGTATATATGAGATTTTCTCCTCACTGTAACCCATAGAAAAATGTTGAGGTCTCAGAGAACCCTTTCTAAAAAAATTATTAATAGTGGGGTGGATATTGGGAACATGCCCCTTGCATTGGTGGTCAGTGGGAAGAATGCCCCTTACAGTGATTGTGGGAATGCCTTCTTTATAGACAGCTAAAAATTGGTGTAATTCTAAAGGCTTTGCCAAGTGGTGGTGGCTTAATTAATGTTGAATGCCCCCACCCTGCTGGTCAGTGGGAAGATTTTTCCTTACATTGGTAGTCACTGAGAAGAATGCCCCCTACATGGTTGGTCATTAAGTATAATGCCCCTTACATGCATCATGACACCTGGTAGAGGTTGTCATGATGCACAAATGCATCATGACAACCTCTACCAGGTGTCATGATGCATTTGTGAAGACACGGTTTAGTAGTAATGTACATAGTCCCTTATATTGAGTCATGCACTAACTATAGTAAGATCTTCTAAGAACGAATCATTATATCTGCTTCTTACCATTTCTTCCTCAACAGCTGTCAATCCATGAAACAGAGGACCCCAATGATAACCGCTACATGCTGGTAATGAAGGGAGCCCCAGAAAGGATTCTGGATGTCTGCTCCACCATCATGATCCAAGGCAAAGAGCAGCCATTGGACGATGAGCTGAAAGAGGCTTTCCAGAATGCATACATGGAGCTGGGGGGACTTGGCGAGAGAGTATTAGGTGTGTAGACTTATAACATTGGGAAAACTGGAAAAGGAAAAGAGGACCAGGTTTTTGAAGGTGTTTGAAGGAAGAACTGTCTTTGTGTTGCCACCCAATCTCCTCCTTCCTTTTTCCCCTTAATTTTCCAGTTAGTTCTAGCAACATAATATTGTATAACTAACTGGCTGCCATGGGCAATACAGATACTAGGGATGCACCGATGCCTCGGCCGCCAAAAATTCATATCCCAAAACAGTGTTATCGGCATTTTGCCAAAAGTGCCTGATAATGGTATTCTGCATCAAATTGACATCAATGCAAAATCGCATCCCTTGACTTCAATGCGAAATTGTGTCCTATTGATTTCAATGCAAAAACACCCCTATTTGACTTCAATGCAAAATTGCGTCCTATTGACTTCAATCCAAAAAGGCCAGCCACATTAATTTAATTTTACAATTTTTTTTTTAAACTGTTTATTTCCGTTTTTGGCCAAGTGCATCTTGAATTTTCGGTTTCGGCACCGGAATTTTCATTTTGGTGCACCACTAACAGATACCCCTTCTTTCTGGCATTTTCAGTGATGAGACCCATCATAATGTTGAGTGCGAGAGAAATTCGAAATCTTTCGTATTAGCTTCTCTTATTACAAATTACCAACGACCTGCCAACAAAGGATCTTCATCATCTTGGTAGACTAGCCCTATCAAGACAAGAATGACCCTTTTACCACATTGTCAGTGTTTCCTAGATACAATGGTCAGCAATGTTATTTTGTCAGGGGAGCTCCTCTTTTAATAATAAATCAATAAGCCTAATTTATTTTTTATTATCTTCTTACCTCCAGGCTTTTGCCACTACTACTTCCCAGAGGAGCTGCACCCAAAGGGCTTTGCTTTTGATACCGAGGACCTTAATTTCAGCACTGAGAACCTGTGCTTTGTGGGGCTCATGTCTATGATTGACCCACCTAGAGCAGCAGTGCCTGATGCTGTGGGAAAGTGCAGAAGTGCAGGCATCAAGGTAAGCAGAGTAGGCTGATAAAAATATATTTATGTAGTAGGGGATCCCAGTTTTCCAAAGGGTGAGGATGTGAATATGACAGGAGGTCTTACGACAAGCGTTTTCTCTCTACCTATGGTCCAGGACCTTAAAGTAACAGTAGACAGTCACACCATCTTGATGAAAAACCAAAACCATATGCTAACAAATGCAAAGTAAATCAATGCGTTGAAGCTTTCCCATTTTTTTTTCTTTAAAGCTGAACTCTGAGCAGATCTTAAAAACAAAAATAAATTTAGTTCTGTATTTAATTTGGCATAAAGCATTTATATTTCTTCTGTATTTTTAGCTTTTTCAGCATCATAATAAAGCATTGAGATGGGAAAGTACTAATAAATGTTTAAAATTGAGTATACAGTGCTCTTGCTTATTTACTAATTATTTTCCTTAGGTTATCATGGTGACTGGAGATCATCCAATCACAGCAAAGGCAATTGCCAAGGGAGTGGGCATCATCTCAGAGGGTAATGAAACAGTGGAGGACATTGCAGCCAGACTCAACATCCCCGTCTCCCAGGTTAATCCCAGGTATGGCAAAAATATGCAACCAACCAAGGTAAAGAGATAAAGAAAAAAACATGAGATGGCACGATAGGTAACCAAACGGAAACTAGAACTGTCAAAAAATTCCCGTCCAACCTCTCAAAAGAACAAACTTGCCGACCAGGCTTTTTCTGGCACTTTTTGCTTTAATTTTTGCTAAAAAATTACTTAAAATCCCAAACATTATACATTTTATTTTTTAGCAGACACCCTAGGGAATAAAATGACGATCGTTGCAAGTTTTTATCTCACACGGTATTTGCGCAGCGGTTTTGCAAACACAATTTTGGGGGGAAAAAATACACTTTATGAATTAAAAAACAAAACCCAATATTTACCCCCCAATGTTTTTATATAATGTGAAAGATGATGTTACACCAAGTAAATAGATACCTAACATGTCATGCTTTAAAATTGCGCACACTCGTGTAAACTACGGTACTTAAAAATCTCCACGACGACGCTTTAAACGCCTTTACAGGTTACATGTTTAGTGTTACAGGGGAGGTCTAGCGCTATTATTATTGCTCTCGCTCTAACGTTCGCAGTGATACCTCATATGTATGGCGTGAATACAGTTTACATATGTGTGCGCTTCCGCCCTCGAGCACGGAGGGATGGGGGCGCTTTATTTTTAATCTTTTTCTTATTTATTTTACTTTTTATGGCTGCCATTTTGTTGGAATTCCACATATTAACTCATTTACATCAACAATTGCAAGAGACATTAAAATGGTTGTAAACTCTGTTACACCACTTGTACCTACAGATAAGCCTATAATAAGGCTTACTTGTAGGTACTGTAAATATCTCCAAAACTTGCACTGTTTAGGAGATATTCACTATATACGCTGCTGCCGACGTCATCGGTGCATGCTCACTGAAAAAACGGTCCGCTGGTGACGTTTTTCAGGACCCGTGCCGTGACATCATCACGGCTCCGGCCAATCGCAGTGCCAGAGCCGGCGAACCTAGTCTTTTTTTTCAGAGGTTTACAACCTCTTTAATTTCTGTTATTTTGGAACACATCAGCTTGACTCTAAAATGCCTTGTTGTAGAATGCAGAGATTAACTACTTGCCGACCAGCCGCCGTCATTATACAGCGGCAGGTTGGCTTTCCTGCGCGAATCTCTGTAGCTGTACAGTGGCTTGCACAGGCGTAGTTGCACGCTCGCTGCACACTGCGGCAGCATGCCCGTGGGTCGGGCGGACTCTATGTCTGCCGGCAACCTGCGATCGCCTAGTAGAGAGGCAGAACAGGGATCTGCCAGTGTAAACAAGCGGATACCCATTCTGACAGGGGACATGTCAGAGATCTACTGTTCCCAGTGATCGGCAGCCCATCCCCCTTACAGTTAGAACACGCTGAGGGAGCACAGTTAACCTCTTGATCGCCCTCTAGTGTTAACACTTTCCCTACCTTGGTCATTTATACATTAATCAGTGCATTTTTATAGCACTATTCAATGTAATAATGTCACTGGTCCCCAAAAAGTGTAATTTGGGATCAGATTTGTCCGCCACAATGTCACAGTCCCGATAAAAATCGCAGATCGCCATTACTAGTAAAAACAATTAAAAAAATAAAATAAAAGGCCCTAAATCTATCCCATAGTTTGTAGATGCAATAACTTTTGCACAAACCAATCAATATACACCTAAAAACCGCAGAGGTGATCAAATACCACCATAAGAAAGCTCTATTTGTGGGAAAAAAAGACGTAAATTTTGTTTGGGTACACGTCGCACGACCGCGCAATTGTCAGTTAAAGTGACGCAGTGCTGTATCGCAAAAATTGGCCTTGTCATTAAGGGGGCAAATCCTTCCGGTCCTTAAGTGGTTAACTTGTCTCTATACATTGCAAAAGACACTCGGAGGAGATAGGACGACAACAATTTATTCTGTTAACATCTTTCTACAATGTCATTCTAGCACACAAACTTTTTCTCATATATAGAACCGAACAATTGCATATGAGCACTTTGTCATGTATTTTAATCAATCATGAAGCAGATAAAACATATTTGCATATACAGTATCTCTCAAAAGTGAGTACACCCCTCACATGTTTGTAAATATTTTATTATATCTTTTCATGTGACAACACTGTAGAAATGACACTTTGCTACAATGTAAAGTAGTGAGTGTACAGCTTGTATAACAGTGTAAATTTGCTGTCCCCTCAAAATAACTCAACACACAGCCATTAATGTCTAAACCACTGGCAACAAAAGTGAGTACACCCCTAAGTGAAAAGGTCCATACTGGGCCCAAAGTGTCAATATTTTGTGTGGCCACCAATATTTTCCAGCACTACCTTAACCCACTTGGGCATGGAGTTCCCCAGAGCTTCACAGGTTACCACTGGAGTCCTCTTCTAATCCTCCATGACGACATCACGGAGCTGGTGGATGTTAGAGACCTTGCACTCCTCCACCTTCCCTTTGAGGATGCCCCACAGATGCTCAATAGGGTTTAGGTCTGGAGACATGCTTGGCCAGTCCATCACCTTTACCCTCAGCTTCTTTAGCAAGGCAGTGGTCATCTTGGAGGTGTGTTTGAGGTCGTTATTATGTTGGAATACTGCCCTGCGGCCCAGTCCCTGAAGGGAGGGGATCATGCTCTGCTTCAGTATGTCACAGTAAGCCATCTTTATGTAGAGCAACAATTTTTTATTTCAGATCCTCAGAGAGTTCTTTGCCATGAGGTGCCATGTTGAACTTCCAGTGACCAGTATGAGAGTGAGAGCGATAAAACCAAATTTAACACACCTGTTCCCAATACACACATGAGACCTTGTAACACTAACGAGTCACGTGACACCAGGGAGGGAAAATGGCTAACTGGGCCCAATTTGTTTTTTTTGTTTTTTTAAATAAAGTCTTGTAGGCACCATTTAGTTATTCACAGAGTGCTCTCTGTTGGTTAAAGGCTGCCAATAAATAATAATATTAATAATAAAAAATATTAAATTAGCGGGTCTATATAAATTAGCCACTTTATTACGTACACCTATCTAGTACCAAATAAGAATCTCTTTAGCCTTTAGAACAGACTGTCTTCCTTGCAAAATGAAGTCAGCAAGATGCTAAGCATGTTGCTTAGGGATATACAGTAAGTCCATCATCCTTACTAAACCACCGACTCAGGAAGGATCCATGGATTGTGCTGTATACATATACTATACAGTATTTCCAAAGGTCAATAAAAACTTGACCATCACACCTATTCTATAGCCATAAGTATGTGGACACCCGTCCACATTTTGAGGTATTGTCAGTTAAGGATACTGATAATGCTACAGCATACAATTCATGCACTTCCAATCTTGTAGCAACAGATTTGAGGAAAGCCATTTTCTTTCCTATCAAGACTGTGCTCCTGTGTGCAAAACTAGCCCCATAAAGGAATGGTTTGATGAGTTTGGTGTGAGGGGACTTGAGTGGCCTGCACAGAGCCCTGACCTCAAGCCTCAAATGGAATGCTGATTATAAACTATTTGTAACTGATGTTACAAATGCTCTTTTGGCTGAATGGGTACAAATTCCCCCAGACACAGCAAAATCTTGTGAAAAGCCTTCCCAGAAGGGTGCAATATGTTAAAGCTGCAAACGGGAAGGGGGTAACTCCATAATAATATCCATGGTTTTGGAACAGAATGTCTAACAAGCTTATATAGGTGTGATGGCCTGGTGTTTGCAAAATTCTGACCATATAGCGTACCTACCAACTGTTCTTCATATGTAATCTAATGGACACAGAGAAAAGCACCTACTGTCTTTATAGTCATGATTACTTATAGCTCAGCAATTTTTAATTTCTTACTAGGGATGCCAAGGCTTGTGTAATCCATGGCACAGACCTGAAGGACATGAGCAGCGAATATATGGATGAGATTCTTCAGAACCACACAGAGATCGTCTTTGCCCGCACATCCCCTCAGCAGAAGCTGATCATTGTGGAAGGATGCCAAAGACAGGTAAGACCATTGTCATTCAATATACACCAATATGTGGAAGGGCATGATTTACTATTATGACATAATTAGACTTGGTGCTTAATAGGACAACCTACAGCTCCACCATCCCTTTACATTTCAAAAGCTATTGGAAACTATCTCACCAAAGTCTAAACTACTATTGGTGGGGATTTTATAGTATGAATGTATTGTCTGGGAAAAGTGGTGAGCCAATCCCTTGAAGGAGGGTTGTAATATTGTCAAGAAAAGTACACAGGGTACCATTGCCATTGTTGCAAGGAAGATATTCTTTTTTTTGGCTGCAGGCTAAAACAGGTTATTTTTAATGGCGCTAACTATACTGTTGTTGTAGTCATTATCTGTTATATCTATTCTTAAATTGGAAGTGTTCCTTTAATTCTTTTGATTGACACCCTAGTGTTCTCCCAATTTAGGGCGCTATTGTAGCTGTGACTGGTGATGGTGTGAATGACTCCCCTGCCCTGAAGAAGGCCGACATTGGGGTGGCTATGGGCATTGCTGGCTCTGATGTCTCCAAACAGGCTGCTGACATGATTCTTCTGGATGATAACTTTGCTTCAATCGTCACTGGTGTCGAGGAGGGTAAGGGGCCACTGTGTAATATATAGGCTACACTCTATGTGAATATAGACTGCCACTTGTGTAACACTGTCCACTCATCAACAGGTCGCCTTATCTTTGACAACCTGAAGAAGTCAATTGCCTACACCCTGACCAGTAACATTCCAGAGATCACCCCCTTCCTGCTCTTCATTATGGCCAACATCCCCCTGCCTCTGGGAACCATCACCATCCTGTGCATTGATCTGGGCACTGACATGGTGAGTAGGCCATGGTGGCTCATTGGTGAAAGTGAGAGAAAAGAATATTTGATACCCAGAGCAATCAAAGAGATTCCAGAACAGGTTAGGATGGCTACCAGGTGCAGTCCATCCAATGACCCAGTATAGGCAAGCTATTGACAGTCTGCAAAGCCTAAAGAAAAGAGGGATGTCCATTAGTATTGCTCCATAAAGGAATCCTACCATGAGAGAAAAATGAAGGCTTCCATTAGTGACCTTTCCTGCTGAAAATGCTCATTGTCTTGTTGCCATGGCTCTGGCTTCAATACTCTGAGTTACTGACCCAGAACAGGTATGCCAATAAGGACTTTCCTCCAGCTCTTCCGACTTGTCGATTCATTTCCAGGTCAGCGACTCACAAAGTATTATAATCAGAGGGCCAGCCAGGCAATTTGAATAAGGAGTCCAGCAATGGCTGCCCACGCTTTTTGCACAAATGCACTTCAAAGCAGACCCATATTTAAAGTAAACCTGTCAGAACCATAATGGTACTGAACAGGCTGCAGCAGCACATTGGTGTCTAAGCATACCTTTTGATGACCCTATAGATCCCAGGGTAACCTGAATCTTGGGTACCTGTGACCTACCATTTTCTTCATAGATGCTTTTCATTGTGAGCAGTGCTGGGACAAGGTCATCTAGAGCCCAGGGCGAACATACCAAATTGTGCTCCCCCAAGATGTTTGAGCATCATGTGTCAGCAACCCCCCCCAAGCACTAATCTGCATGCTTTTGCCCTAAGCATGAGTTCCCCCTCCTCCAAATACAAATCCTCCTACTATGATCCCTTTCCCAGCACAAAATGTTACCCCTCCCACAGCTCAAATCCTCTCAATCCCCATATGCCCCCAGCAAAAATATCCCCCCTCCTAGTACAAATCATCTGCCCCTCCAATTTCCCCTCTGAGCACAAACACAAATCCCCCCCCCCCCCCACTCCAAATTCTCCCCAATCTACCACCCTAACACAAATTCCCTCAAATTTGCTTTTATAGCACAATTACCCCAATCATCCCTACTAGCACAACCCCCCCCCCCCCCTAAAAAAAAAAAATACCCCTCCTAGCATAAATCCCCTCCTCCCCCTACTGTATTACCTTTTCTAGCACAACCCCCCCCAAAGTTCACAAAATCACCACCCCTGCCTCCCCCAAACCTCTTTGTAAATATACACATATGCTAGCGCTCAGGATATCAGTAAAAAGAAACAATTCAAAATGGGCACAATGGATAAAAGTAGATAAGTCCAGGGATAGGGAATTAGAAAAAGTCCAGGTAGATTTGAGACAATCTCTCTTTAAAGGTGGATGTTTGTAACATCTCAGGGATAAGACCGGTACTGAGGGCACAGCTTTTCACATGCGCGAAGCCAGCTCTGGTAGACAAGAAAAAAAGCAGAAAAGTGCCTCTGAGTGCAAGGTTTAATGTGTACAATAATATGTTATCCAACACTTACATAGAAGTAAGGGATGACCAGCTCATGGAAGGTAAAATCTCCTAGATTGGTCTCCAACGTCTCTGGCGTGTCCTGTATGAGCGGAGAGTCCAGCTGTGGTAACCTCAATGTCCCTGGAGGAAGCCAGCTAATCCTTTCGGTGGCTGAAGGAGATGGAGGTATTCCGCTCTGTGAGCAACCCCGTGAGCATGTGACGTCACCGGAGTATGGGAGTATGGGAGTATTTTCATAAGATCTATATAATATAATAGGTTTTTTTTTAAAAAAACATGGGGGGAAAGATATTAGGCTTATTTAATAAACACATAATAAATTATTAAAAAAGTGGGCTTATTTCAATATTGGTGGTACAAAATGGCAGGTAATATATGCCCATATATACTTGGGATTAGAGCGATGTCAGTATACACAGAGAATTTGGGTGGTAACTGGTAAGTGGAAAATTAGTTTAAAAATCAGTAAAAATTGATACATTTTATATAATTTTTATACATTTTTTTTAATTTTTACAAATTTTTACTGATTTCTTTTTAAACTAATTTTCCACTTACCACCCAAATTCTCTGTGTATACTGACATTGCTCTAATTCCAAGTATATATGGGCGTATATTACCTGCCATTTTGTACCACCAACATTGAAATGAGCCCACTTTTTTAATCATTTGTAAGCTAATAATTGAGATAAATATTTTCATAAGATCTATATAATATAATACGTTTTTTTTAAAACATGGGGGGAATGATGTTAGGTTTCTTTAATGAACACATGATTAATGATTAAAAAAGTGGGCTTATGTCAATATTGGTGGTACAAAATGACAGGTAATATACGCCCATATATACTTGGAATTAGAGCAATGTCAGTATACACAGAGAATTTGGGTGGTAAGTGGAAAATTAGTTTAAAAAGAAATCAGTAAAAATTTGTAAAAATTTAATTTTATATAATTTTTATACATTTTTTTTATCAATTTTTACTAATTTTTAAACTAATTTTCCACTTACCAGTTACCACCCAAATTCTCTGTGTATACTGACATCGCTCTAATCCCAAGTATATCTGGGCATATATTACCTGCCATTTTGTACCACCAATATTGAAACAAGCCCACTTTTTTAATCATTAATTATGTGTTTATTGAATAAACCTAAAATCTTTCCCCCCATGTTTTAAAAAAAACTTATTATAATTTATAGATCGTATGAAAATATTTATCTCAATTATTAGCTTATAAATCATATATATTTTATAAAATTCTTTCAATCTATGGCATTCATTTCATAGTTCAACTTGTGTATTGGCAAGCTCCAGGGGCATTGAGGTTGCCACAGCTGGACACTCCGCTCATACAGGACACGCCAGAGACATTGGAGACCGATCCAGGAGATTTCACCTTCCATCAGCTTGTCATCCCTTACTTCTATGTACGTGTTGGATAACATAATATTGTACACATTAAAGCTTGCACTCAGAGGCACTTTTCTGCATTTTTTCTTAGCCAATCTCTTTGTGGTGCCCCCCCCCCCCCCCCCAACTCACATGATACCACAGTGCCCAGGGCAGCTGTCCCTCCTGCCCACCCCTTGTCCCGGCCCTGATTGTGAGGTCAATAGGCACATGTAACTGAACTGCATACACTACCAGACAATGTTAAAGCTGGCATGTAACAGTGGCTGGTTTTAGGGTACCAGATATGTCGCCTAAAAGTACGGACTGCCTGTTCACTATTATTATGGTAATTCCAGCCTTTCTTTAAAAATAGTGGGATTGATTTTAACAATCCAAATGCATTGTATAAGATGAGGGTAATTAGAGTTTGCAGAATGTACCTTTTTGAGAGGAAATAAATGTTATTCAGTCACATGGCCAGTACTTAAGCATTGGTCACTACAGTCATTTTTAGGCAAAGCTTAAGATTGATTAGCTATGTTTGACTGTCAGTTCTTCAAAAGCCTTTAGCACAGGGGTGTCAAACTCAATCTCGTTGCGGGCCGCATCAGCATTATGGTTGCCCTTTAAAGGGCCGGTTGTATCTGTAAGACTATATATAAATGTATATTAAATAATTGCATCTGCATTGGATTATTATTGGTTTTAGTGATAACTTAAGACTTGGGGTGTGAAGGGCAGGTGCACACAGGCACCGAGCCAACTTAAACTCCTGTAGCAGGTGATGTAAGTCTGAAAAGGAGGGTCACACACTGCTGGTATTGTCCTGCCATGGTGTTCTGTCTGAGCACTCCCCAATAACATTTCTTGTGGATACCAGTGGTGTCCTTTTCAACTGGCATAGAATTGTATTATTCTCATAATAAATATAAGCAGAGCACCTCACCCCCCCCCCCCTTATCTCAAATGTCAAGAGCCCCCCCATAATCAGAAGTCAAAGTCCACTTTCCTTACATCACAGTGTACTCCTTACCTTGTACTGTTGCCGGGAAGAAGCTGGGGATGGAGCTAGAAAGTAGACAGTGCCGGGTCTGGAGGAGGACTAGGAGAGTCTGCTGAATGCTGAGACCAGAGGAGGCGGGGACAGGGGGTGCCGTAGCTGCACAGAGGACCTGGATCTGTAGGGGGAGCCCTCTCTTTTCTGCTTCTGACTGCTGATACAGGGGGGGCAGAGACGAGTCTTGGAGAAGTGCAGCATCTGGCAGAGAGCAGAGAAGTTATGTCCTCCTCTCTGCTGCCAACTGCTGAGACAAGGTGGGGGTGGTAATGAGGGGGGTGCCGCAGGAGAGGTGCCAAGGGGTTACATGAAATGGCCTGGCAGGCCACCTGTTTTGATCCTGATTACTGGAAGTACAGGAGAGAGGAACCAGCAACATACGCAGGGCAACAGAAGCAGTTTAAATGACATGGATTATCCAATGGATACACATTTGGTTAAACAATGGCAGATTGAGTATCTCCCCATTCCTTTTGGTCTAATCTGGAGCACATTATGTATGGTCAAGTTGATGCATGGTCTGACCAAGTTGTTTTGAATAAATCTTACATTGCAATGCACCATATTCAATAAGGCTTGTATAAACGCCTTCTCCAGGTTCCTGCTATTTCCCTGGCCTATGAAGCAGCTGAAAGCGACATTATGAAGAGACAGCCAAGAAATCCCCGTACAGACAAACTGGTGAACGAAAGATTAATCAGCATGGCGTACGGGCAGATAGGTGAGGCCTCATCTCCGATTGCTGCCAAAATTGTATCTCCTTAGGTGATTTTCTTTGATTGACACCTGTAACTATGTCTCCACCACTTTTAGGTATGATTCAGGCTCTTGGTGGCTTTTTCTCCTATTTCGTCATCCTGGCAGAAAATGGTTTCTTGCCATCTCACTTGGTGGGCATTCGGCTAAACTGGGATGACAGGACGTGTAATGACCTGGAAGACAGCTATGGCCAGCAGTGGGTGAGTTGTGAGCTCTTTCCTAAGAAGTTATGGGTATTGCCAAGTCTTAAATAAAATTTACGTATGGCCTATACTAACATTATAGTTTCTAGTGGAAGGTCATTTGGGATTTGTATCTATAACTAATAGACTTTTGCCTTTCCAGAGGAACTCGGCATGGGCCCAAAACACCTATTTTAAACTTTCATGCAATAATTACAGACCCTTTAATGGGCACTTAGCTGTCTATCGGCCATCAGAATCTCAAGCACCCAACCTGTTGGGAGGGAAAGTTATATGCCCACCACACACCATAACTAAACTAGACTACTGTAAAACATATGGATTTAGTGGCTTATCTGTACCATGCCACTTTTTGGTCATATATGATGCTGAATTTTTTTTTATTTTTTTAGACTAGAGGAGGGTATAGGGGAATATTAGGAGAAACTATCATGGCTTTTGGTAATTTTATTTTCAATAAAAAAACAAAAACTATTTAGTACAAAAAAATAAAAATAAAAAACTTTAAAAATATGTGAGCATAAGGTAGGGAAAGAGGGGCAGGAATAATTTAAGTGACCCTGTAGCTAAAAATAAACTGCCCAAAAAAAAAACTTGCCTACAAAAGAATGTGAATACTTACCTCCCCTGCTGTCCACAGTGCCAAATGTTGATGAGGAATCATTCCCCAAAGTCTGCTGGGAAACCAATACCTCTGGGAGTGTCGATCTCCTGTGTCCACAGCAGCACTTAGTAGTTCCTCCGGTTGACGCCCACATCACTGCTTTGTCCTATAGTGCTGTGGAGGTCAGTGGGAGGAACCATAGAACACAGCGGGGGGAGGATTTGGGTGATTGACACTCTTGAAAGTGTTGGTTCCCCAGCAGTTTTTGGGGGACAATTCTTCATCATCAAAGCTATGTTTACTAGCATGGAAAGCAGAGGGGGTAAATATTTTTTTTATTTTTATTTTTCAGGGAGTTTCATGTTTGCAATAGGGTTGCATTAAGTCAACTAAGGTTAGCTAAAGATTATTCATAGGTCAAAAAGGTATGACTTTACAGGTTTGCTGCATTTAGAAGCGGAACCCCCCAAAAAAATTAAAAGTCAGCAGCTACAAATACTGTAGCTGCTGACTTTTACTATTTGGGTATATACCTGTCCAGGCATCCAACGGTGTCCTCACCCGAGTTGATTCTTGAATCGGCTCTCGCGGGGGGCTGCCATAGCAATCTTGTCGAAGAGAAACTGGCAGTTAAGCATCGCGCTGTGCTTTTTCAATGGGCCAGCTGTGAGGGGAAGGAGGAGGATGGGGGCTGAACTTCTGGCGCACTTCACCGCGGCGACGCGAGCCAGAAGTGGGAGCGGATATCTGTCAAAACCAGGTACCTGCTCCCCGAAATGTGGCAGCGGAGGAGGCAGACAAGCAGAGCTTCCCCTTTTGGGTGGATTCCGCTTTAACTAGCATATTACAGGACAAGCCTTGTGATCTGTTTTTAAACAGCTGTAGACAATTACAATATAACAAAATAGTTACATTGTTTCTATTACTGACATAAACAACAAGCTGTTACAGTGATCAGTAAAGTAGGTAGCTACTGCAGAGGCAGCGGATAAGGGTGTACACATGCTGCAGCTACAGTGCTTTGCAGCAGCGGCAGAAGTTATACTACCTGTCAGTTTTGGTGGGCGCTACTGACCGTCATTCGTGACTCATCCATGTGAATGGAGCTGCTCTGCAAATGCCCTGAAACCGCATGCAATGCACGTGGTTAGAGGGCACTTATGCAGGGTCCAAGGGGTTAAAGTAGGCAATGAGAAGGTGATACAACGCCTCCTCACGGCCTGTCAAAAGCTCTCGGCACAGCAGGGGTGTCTTGTAGGATGTAATAGGGGACAGCTTTACTAAAGTCCTTCCGGGCATACCCAATATGTCCTTGGCTCACAAGTCAAATTCACTTTGTAATGCTAAACATAACTGATAAAGAAAATGTATATACGTCTGTTAGAAACCCACTGGGGACCAACATTATTATATTGTAATACTTTTTTCCCTTTTCTGTGCTTTAGACATACGAGCAGCGCAAGATTGTGGAATTCACTTGTCACACTGCCTTCTTCGTCAGTATTGTGGTTGTACAATGGGCCGATGTCATCATCTGTAAGACCAGGAGAAACTCAGTATTCCAGCAGGGCATGAAGTAAGGGAACACTCATGAACATTACCCATTCTCTGTAGCATGCCAATACAAGGCCATCCAGTGCCCAGGGCAAAGATCCCGGGACTATACTTCTACTGTTCGTTGGACAGTAGTAGTGGCCTCAGTCAAGTGCCCCACTGCCACTCTGTAAGGTGCCAAAAATGTGGGAGCAGACCCAGCCCAGGACACGGTTGTCTGCCTGTTGGGCACCAGGGCAGGATATTAGAAGGTCAGAGAGTAGACTTGGTGGTGCTGCACCCCCACGACCACCACATAAAAACACTGTGCCTGGGGCATCTTACCCTTCTGCACACCCCTCATCCTGGCCCTGCTCAATTTATGTTAAGAAAAAATACCTGCTTGCTTCTGTAGATAATGAAACATGACTTTGTACAGCCGTGGGCAAAGGTTTCGAAAATGACGCAAATATTAATTTCACAAAGTCTGCTGCTTCAGTGTTTTTTGTTTTTTTTTTCCATCTATTCTCAGATGTTACTATGGTATACTGAAGTATAATTACAAGCATTTCATAAGTGTTAAAGGCTTTTACTAACAATTACATTAAGTTTATGCAAAAAGCCTATATTTGTAGTGTTGACCCTTCTATTTCAAGACCTTTGCAATTCGCCCTGGCACGCTGTCAATCAACTTCTAGGCCACATCCTGACGGATGGCAGCCCCTTCTTGCATAATCAATGCTTGGATTTTGTCAGCATTTGTGGGGATTTTCTTTTTGTTTATCCACCTCTTAAGGATTGACCACAAGTTCTCAATGGGATTAAGGTCTGGGGAGTTTCCTGGCTATGGACCGAAAATTTCTATGTTTTGTTCCCCAAGCTGCTTAGTTATCCCTTTTGCCTTATGGCAAGGTGCTCCATCATGCTGGAAAAGGCATTGTTTGTCACCAAGCTGTTCTTGGATGGTTGGAAGAAGTTGCTTTCGGAGGATGTTTTTGTAACATTCTTTATTTATGGCTGTTATTAGGCAAAATTGTGAGTTAGCCCACTCCCTTGGCTGAAAAGCAACCCCACATATGAATGATGTCAGGATGCATTACTGTTCGTATTGCACAGGACTTATGGTAGCGCTCACCTTTTCTTCCCCGGAGAAGGTTTTTTTCCAGATGCCCCAAACAATTGGAAAGGGGATTCATCGGAGAAAATGACTTTACCCCAGTCCTCAGCAGTCCCATCCCTGTACCTTTTTCAGAAAATCAGTCTGTTCCTGATGATTTTCCTGGAGAGAAGTGGCTTCTTTGCTGCCCTTCTTGACACCAGGTCGTCCTCCAAAAGTCTTCGCCTCACTGTGCGTGCCGATGTTCTCACACCTGCCTGCTGCCATTCCTGAGCAATCTCTGCACTGGTGGTGCCGCCGATCCTGCAGATGAATCAACTGTAGGAGACAGTCCTGGCGCTTGCTGGACTTTCTTGGGCACCCTGAAGTCTTCTTCACAAATGCAGTGGATATGTTTTCTAGGGGATTAAGTTAATTTTCATGGCAAAGAGAGGGACATTGCAATTCATCTGATCACTCTTCATAACATTCTGGAGTATATGCAAATTGCCATCATAAAAACCGAGGCAGCAGACTTGGTGAAAATTAATATTTGTGTCATTCTCAAAACTTTTGGCCATGGCTGTAGGGCAGTCGTTGGGTGGACCTATTAGACATGGTCGTTCCCAATGTAGTAAAAAAAATTCAACCCACCACCACCATCTATTTAGATGTGCTGCTTTCTACCTCAACATCTTATCAGAGATTGAAATTTAGGGGCAGGAAAGTTGGGGATGCCTTCATTTCATGTTCTATGTAGATTTCAATTAATTACAAAAGCTGGGGAATGAGGACTTTGGGAAGGTCTGCAATGTATATAGTGTACTGTCACCACGGTTACAAGAAAAATTTGACAGTTTTATTGGGCAGATTTACAGAAACATAACTGGCTGTAGACTAAAAGGAAAATATGGTTTGTGTAGCATTTAAATACATTAATTATTATTAGGAAAAGTTGAGTTAATAGATTGTATATATAGTATCTACTATCTTGATAACTCTGAGCTTTTGTTTGTCATTGCAGGAATAAAATCCTAATTTTCGGTCTTTTCGAAGAAACCGCATTAGCAGCTTTCTTGTCGTATTGCCCTGGAATGGACATTGCACTGAGAATGTACCCACTAAAGTAAGTCTGTTGTGTAGCCAGGTTTAGTTTTGATGGGTGTGTGACCATAAAGGAAACCGTCATGGAAGATATCTGCTGGCTTCAATGAAAAAATAGGATTTTTTTCGTCATACTTACCTGTAAAATCTTTTTCTTTTTCATACATCATGGGAAACAGAGTTAGGCTAATATTCATTACATGCTGGGTTATACTTCATCTCCAGGTGAATGGACACTGGTAGACCAAAGGTCTTTAGACAGGAAATGATCCCCTCTATAACCCCTCCCATACAGGAAGTACTTCAGTTTTGTAGCAAGCACTGAATCCTCAAAAAAGAGGGGAGGGATCTCTGTGTCCCATGATGTACTCAAAGAAAAGGGTTTTATAGGTAAGTATGACGAAAAAATCCTATTTTCTTTTTCATACATCATGGCACACAGAAATAGGCTAATATTCATTACCTGCTGAGACGTCCCAGAGCAATAGCCTTGAGGGGGAGGGAGACACCCTGCCAAACAATAGCCATCAGACCTTATACGGCAGCCCGCAGCACACTGCGGCCGAAAGCCGAATCCTCTGCTGCTCGAACATCCACTTGATAACATTTTGTGAACGTATGCACTGAAGACCAGAGAGCAGCCTTAAAAACATGAGCCACAGATACCTGATGGGGAAAAGCCCAGGAGGTTCCTACACCCCTGGTAGAATGAGCTCTTACCCTAAAGGGAGGAGCTTTACGTTTCAAACCATAGGCCTGAATGACCGTTTGACAGACCCAATTAGCAATGGAAGCTTTGGAAGCTGCCTGCCCCTTCTTGGGTCCTTTTGGTAAAACAAAAAAAAGGAGCCTGATCCTCGGTTCTCCGCAGATCTAGACAAATAAACCTTGACTGCCCGGACAATGTCCAAAGAATGCAGTCGTCTCTCTTCTGTCGAACGAAGCAGAGAGAAAAAAGAAGGTAAAATAATGTCCTAATTTAAATGAAAGGCCGACACCACTTTTGGCAAAAAGGATGGAACAGGTTGTAACATGACCCTGTCGTGGTGAAGGATCAAGTACGATTCCCTTTGACTTCGACACCCTTCTAGCCAAGGTGATAGCCATCAGGAAGGCTAGCTTGCGTGACAGCAAGTCTAATACAACTTCCTTGATAGGTTCAAATGGTTGTTTCTGTAATGCAGACAGCACCAAGTTCAAGTCCTAGGGACACATAGGTGACCTAATGAGGGGAAGCAAGCAAGTTGCCCCCTGCATAAAGGTTTGGACCAGTGAATGAGGCAAAAGGCCTTTGGAAGAATCCTAATAGGGCCGAAACTTGACCTCTGATGGTACTCGAAGCCAATTTGATTTCCACAGCTGACTGTAGAAAAGAGAGAATTCTCCCAATCACTTATTTCCGAGGATGCCATTTTTTGGCTTCATACCAAGCAATATAAGTTTTCCAGACCTTATGATAGATCTTCCTAGTGACAGCTTTTCTAGCATTCACTAGGGTAGACACCACTGGTCCCGAGATGCCTTGGTCCTTTAACACCCTGGCTTCAATAGCCATGCCGTCATATTTAGAGACTGTAAATTGGTGTGGAATATAGGACCTTAGACAGTAGATCGGGGCGCCGTGGAATCATCCATGGTCTGTCTATTGTCAGTCTCACAATCTCTGGGAACCAGGGCCCTCTGGTGCCACCAGAATGAGAAGCACGGCTGACAAGTTCTTAAGCTACAAAAGTCTGCGCATATGTACAGACAAGGGAACCAAACAAAAAAACCTGCTGTATTGAATCCTATTAAGGCGTCAACAGCAAAACACAGCGTTCGAGGAATATCTGTCTTATTTTCAGGCAGATCATGGTTAGGCATATCAGGCCATTTGACCTGATCCTTTACGGACTGGCAGATACCAATTGCTGCAACAGCTGGCTGAATAGCTGAACTGGCCAAAGAAAAGGAAGCCATTAACAATGACTCCAATTTCTTGTCAACAGGGTCTTTCAAGCCCTGTGCATTATCTACCGGACAAGTTAAGTTCTTGTTTAAGGAAGAGACTGCTGCATCTACGGCTGGCATACTCCCTTTTTTAACGAATTTTTCATCCATGGGATATAAAAAGGGAAAACCTTTCTAGAGGAACAAAATCCTGTCAGCATACACCGCCTGTTCCAGTAGGGGGTAAACCTGTGCGGCCTGAAGAGGCCTCAGGTATTCCAAGAGGACCAGGGGGGCTCAGTCACCTGTGCAAGAGGCAACTTAAAGGCAGAACAAACCATTTGGGTCAGAGTCAGGATGAAAAGCCTCTGCGACTAAGAGGCAGACATCAACTGCATATCTTCTTGTCCAGATTGCTCGGAAACAGACTCATCCGCCAGGCCCTCCACAGAATCCTGAGCTTTTAGCTCCTCCCCATCCTCAACCCATTCCTGCTCCAAACTAGGAGGCTCCAGGGAGGAGGATCTATCGCGCTTCTTGCCACCCTGTGGGATGGAGGCAATCTGTCTGAAGTTGTCAGTACTTGCCCAAGCAGCTGCGAATGGGACAGTCCCCATCCCGCAGCTACATGTATACAAAGGCACTGGGATGCTAGTGACATTATTGACCTAATATGACCATATTAAGTTAATGACTTATGGCCATATTAGGTCAAAGATGTCCCCAGCATCCCAGACTCATTGTGTAAGTGCGCCTTTGGGATGGGAAATGCCCCGGCCACAGCTGATTGGGCCGGTATTGACAGCTTCCTTCTGGGTTGATCGAACATAGGTTTGGTCCATACCTAGGCTAATCCTTACTCAATGAAGTCATGGAATGCTATAAAAACTTGACAGAAGTATTTACTCTTCCCAGTCTATCCAAAACGAAAAAAAGAAAATTTTGGTTGGAGTTGGGCTTTAACTGTAGTTCAAGTTTATTGCAGACTCGTAGAGCAAAAATAACAAATTCCTTCGAGCTAGAAAAGGAAAATGTTTAAAATCAGTGGCGTCACTATGGGGGTGTGGACCGCTCCCAGGTGACACCTGCCAGAGGGGTGACATTATTGGCGTACCATCCCTGTGTCCTGTCACATTCTGCCCACATGGAGTGCCACAACAAAGGGAATGACATCTCACACCATGGGGGTCCCTGAAGTGTACAGGGCCAGCAGCTTTGGGGACTTTTTTCTTTGTAAGTGTGAACACAGGCAGCAGCCACCGCATTTTCCGATGCCTAGTTCATAGACCCAGCCACAGCCACTGAAGTGGCAGAGTGATCTGACTGCACCCAGTGAGCTCTGCCCCACACTCCATAAATTGCAAGGGTAGAGAGAGAAAGGCAGGCACAAACAGAGGAATGAATTGTAAGCTGCATGCAGCCTGTTGTTCTGACGAAGTGAGCTTCAGATTCAAGTGTATGGTACCTGGTGGCCCCGCTGAGTGGCGCACACAAGTTTTTATTTTTTTGGTAAGAGAGACCCCCCCCCCCCCTGCCAGCCCAGACACCACTCCAGCCAGCCCAGGTGTAGAGAGTGGCAGTGACTGCCACTCTACACCTGGGCTAGGCTTTTCTTGCCAAAGGACCCAGGGATTTCCCACTGCCTGAGTGGAGTGACGCACGTCTTGCTTTGGTAAAAGACCCCCCCCCCTCCCCCAGGCCCAGTCGTATATAATGGCAGTGGGAGCAGTACCTGGTCCTGGCCTTGCTGAGTGGAGTGGCACACACAATTGTTTTTTGTTGGTCTCTCTTAGCCACTGCACTCAGCAGGGCCAGGTCCCACTGCCACGCCCAATGTTTAGCGCAATTTAAACCACACCCACTTTTCATCATGGCGGGGAGGGGGTAACACCATGTTTTACCGCACCAGATGACACACCAACCCTAGTGAGGCCACGGTTTAAAATGAGATTGGGTTATTAAGCTGCCTTTTATTTCATCATCTAGGCCCAGCTGGTGGTTCTGTGCCTTCCCATACAGCTTCCTCATCTTTATATATGATGAGATCCGAAAACTTATCCTTAGGCGACACCCAGGAGGTAAGTCAGTGCTGCATGAAGGCCGAGTTGTGTGTTTACGTTGTATATATAGGCCGTCAATTACAGCAGCCAATCCTGTTATTTATATGATAGTTTTTAAGCAGACATTGTAAAACTTGTCACCCAAACTATGTGTACATAAAATAGAATGACAAATATATTTTGTATGCTACTGGCATATGTACTCAGCCTGTCCTGATATCTGCCCATCATAATTCTCTGCCTAGAAGCATACATTTAGGACCTATTGCTTTGCACAGTTCTTTTAAGCCTAACACTGTACATACTGGAGGAGAGAGAGAGCACAGATCTGGCCGTGTCCATGTGCTGCCACCTCTCTGGCCAAAGTTCAGGTGTTTCCAATAAAGGGCACTAAAAAAATGCTAAGGCATGCAAAGACATTGTAGATAACTATGTGCATCCAACAGTTTGGGGAAGACTTTTCTGTTCCAGCCCCTGTTCACAAAGCCATCTCCATAAAAGCATGGTTGGATAAGTTTAGCGAGGAGGAACTCATGTGGCCCACCCAGCTCTAAAGCTCTAACTTTAACTCTACTGAATAATTTTGGAATGAATAGGAAAACTGATTGCAAGCTAGGTCTTCTCATCCAACCTCAGTACTTGGCCTCACAAATGTTCCTTTCGCTGAATACCCACAAAACCCCACAGATACACTTTTCTTGTGGAAAGCCTTCTCAAAAAGAGTGGAGGCTGAAGCAACAAAGTGAAGGGCCAATGCTATACTAATACCCATGGTTCTGGAATGGGATAGCCAACAATCTCATATATGTGTAATGGTCAGGGGTCCACAAACATTTGGCCATATAGTGTAAATGTGGAACATATAACTGCAATAATCTTTGGTGTCCCACTTTAAAGCCAGGATTTCATGGAAGTCATGCACATGACAAAATACCTTGGCATCTGGTCAACTCTGACAGAAATGTATAGCTCTCCCTGTGTGTTAAATAAACTGATTAATGATCTTTATTTGCTTTTTCTTTTACAGGTTGGGTAGAAAAAGAATCTTATTATTAAATTCGCAGAGAAACATCTCCCAGACCTGGACCCTCTCCAACCTCCGAATCCCCCTCCCCTTTGAATCAAACAAAACAAAAACGAAGAAAAAAAGACACAACAAGAACATAATTGAAAAAAAAAAAAAAAAAAAAAGGGAAACAAACCCCAAAATAAAACAGCAACGAGCTCCACCGGATTCTAAAAATTACAAAAGGCGCCATAACTCCCACCTGCCAAGCCTTCTGTTCCAGATTCCATGTTGGTTTTTTTCAAGTCATTTCTCTCCCCCACTTTTTTTTCTGTAAAATTATAAATATATATATAAATATATATTATATATAAATATAAATAGAACCAGGATTTTCTTTTCTTTTTTTTTATTATTTGCTTCTATAATGTTTTATTATAAAGGAGGGGGAGAGAGAGGATTGTAACAGAGAAGGAGATCGAGTGGAGGGTCTAAAAATTTTGGATGGAGAATAATACGGATTTTAAGCTCTTCACTCTTGGGAAATCTGGTATTGGAGTGCCAGGACAAAGAATGGGAAGGAAAAGTGGAGAAACCATTGAATTGGGGGGGGAGGGCTGAACAAACTCTCTTCCTAACAACCTCTATGCTGCCAAAGGCTTCTGAACACACCGCTCTACGTACATATACCAGTAATGTGCTGCTTCATCAGCTATAGGGTTAATCCGGGGATTTGCGAGGGCACCGGTACTGTGGTCATATGACACCTCATGAACAATGTCTGGTGTACAGCGTAGGGTCTTTACGGGGGCATTATTAGGGCCCTTTGACTTCTAGAGAGACCCAAAGAGTCTCATATCGAAGTCTCATCTGTGTAATAAATACCCCCTTCACCCAACCACCCCACTTAATATTCCTCCATATCTGATGTACTCGGTCTTTATGAGCGTGAAAGGTTCATGTATTTTGTCTCTGTTATTAGGAGGGGGTGAGAGCTAAACGTCCTGATGTCTGTGTATTAGAAGGGGGTGATAGGTACCTTGTCCCGATGTCTGTGTAATAGGAGGGAATGGTGAATGTGTGTCTCATTGTGATCACAGGGTGGAGGTACAGATCGACGTATGTTAGATGAAAGGGTTGGGGGTCTGTTTGAAAGGGTAAAGTAGCCAGGCCTAGAGCTATGGGATGGACAGTAGCTTTGATAGCTACTCAAGGAGTAAGAACCAGAGACTGAGCAGTTACAGTAGAGGAGCAAAGACATAAGCTAAAGCAGTGTCAATGGGCAGTTGGGTACATGGGTACATAGTGACACCCAGATATTAGGAGCACAAAAACAGAAATAGTATAGGGCTGTTTCACTCATGTCTGCAGCTCCAACTTAGCCTTTGTCATGGTTATGTAAAAAAATTGGTTGATAAATGCATAAAGGAGCAACATTCTGTCTTCACTAAGCCCAAAGTGCTTTTAATAAAATATGACTGGGTGGACGGGTTGCAGACAGACATGTACAACTTGCCTTGTTTTGGAAGCCTATTTGAGACGAGCAGCACTTGCGTGGCCACCAGTGATTGGTGTAAGGGAGGAAAAAAAAAACAGAACTAATAGATGAATGATGCTGTAAAGGTGGTGGAAAGGGAGTAGCTGAGAGCCAGCAAGCAATAAAAAGAGGGCACAGAATGGGCGATACGAAACGGAGAGGTGTGTCTGTGGACCAGAGCTGGATGTTGATAGGTTGAAGAGTGACCCTGGTACCTCTTAATAAGTGGAGGGGTTGAGTGCAGTTTGTGTCTGTTATGTGTCTCCACCCCCCCTCTTGCATTAGTTTTTGTCAGGTTGTCAGACTTTTTTTATCTTGTGTTTTCCTGCCATTTTCTGTGATTTACAAAAATAAATAATAAATAAAAAATACCCCAAAAAACGGCAAACTGTCTGATTTCTGGTTTTGGATGAACGAAAAGGTATGGGTACCATAATGATCTTTTGACAGATACAGCTACTGCTAATAGAGACAGGACTAGACAAATACCAATAGGACTCAATGGTCGGTTTGTTCAAAGTAAAGCAGCCTATAGTGGTGGAAGACGCTTGCTCGGTTCACCCATCAACACATTCAGTGTTGATGGGGGAATCCATCCCACATTGCTATTGTGTTCTGCCGGCTGGGGGGGGGGGGCGCTGGTAGCCTTTTGTGCTGGCAGAACACCATAATCACTGCTAGAACCTATAGCCAGACGATCGAGGGGTTGACTTTAGTATAACCAGCTTGCCCATAGATGGGATCGAATCTCGGCTGGTCCCTGCTGAACCAGTCGAGATTTGACCCAGCTGGCCAGCTTAAAGGATAAGTTAACCTTTACAAAAAATAAAATAATAAATGCACATTTTTTTTTTTGCCTGTAAATATGCATTTATTATTTTTCTTATTGTAATGGAGCTGTAAAGCACTGCACCCACGATCAGCAGTTTGTGGATGTAATGCCATGGTCCTGCATATTGTCTTGCCCATACCTCCAATAGAGCCAGGCAGTTACACTGTGACAGGAAGCATGAATGAACTACCACAGCACTTAATAGCGCCGTGGTAGTTCATTGAGAGCTGCAAGCCAACAGCCGCAAAGGATATCGGATCTTGTAGTTTTCCCATTCACAGAACACTGTAAATAGATGACGCGGCCGGGTGAGCGGAGACCCACACAGTCATGTTTGTTGCAGTGTGACAGCTAGCGGGGGAGAGAAAGATCCCCTGCTAGCTGTCAGAACAGGGGATCGTGAGCATCTGTAACATGTTCCACTTTGAATATGGTATGGGTGTAGCATGTAACAAACAGTGAACTTCTCCTTTAAGAGCCAAAAAGCATTTTTATAGTGGAACACAAGCCAATACTTTCTCTAAGGCTGACCATACAATTTTATTTTTCTGCTCACTTTCTACCCCAACAAGAGGCCCCAGGACAAAAAGTGAGAGCACATTTCCCTCAATGGGGTCACAGAGAGCAATGATCTTTCCCCATTCTACTCAAAAGTGAAAAAAACAGTTATTCAAAGACATAAATCTGCCTGTATTTTGATCTTCCAGGATCCTCATGCACCCTTCTCCATCAGCACGTTAATGAAATTTTAAAATAAAACCCGTTTTTCAAGGCATACCTTATTTTGCGCTCCATGCAGGGGCGGCCCGTGCATTAAGGGTACACTGGCCACGCACCTATATGGTTAATGGATAGATTCATGCATTGTTTTTTTTAAACACCTAATTAGAGCCATAGGCTCTAATAGGCTTCAAAATAGGGTGGACTTGGAGCGCAGAGCATTGCGCTCAAAGTCCACCCAGGTGTGTTAGAAAAGCAAATAATCATTTGCTTTCATAACACTGAATCGCCTCTCCGCCAATCAGGAAGCAGGGGTCTGTTACCCCTTTCCTGATTGGCTGAAAGGATAGGCGATCCTATTGGATGCCTAGGAGGAGGGGAGGAGAGGCACAGCAGAAGCCGCCGTGATCTCAGAAGGGAAGAGGACATTGAAGACACTGCAAGATGCCTGTCCCTGTGCCCGATGATCCCTGCCGATCGGGTAAGTGCCGGTGGACCGGTATACAGTGGGAGGTTGTTTGTTTGCTGCCCCCCCAAAAAATAACCACCAGCTGCCACTGACGCCATGATATCATCACTGGGCGTTTGTGCCTCTCTATGCAATGCAGATAGATCATGGCTTGTGGGGGGTTCTGCAAATATAAAAATGCCTTGATGGGTGGATGTCCGAATGGAGAAGTGGGAATTCCTAGGCAGGATGTATTTGCATGCAGACCACCCTAGGTGACCCCCACTTGTAATTTGGTTATTTCAATCAGCATTACAATAAATGAAAGTAGAAAACTAGCAGCAGGTTGCTATGTCTCTTCTGCAATAAAAGACACTTAGGCCGGGTTCACATATTGACAGCCGCAGTTCTCAGCATGGGGTCTGGTGCATTCCTGTTCACCAGTTCAGGTGCGAATCAGGTTCAAACTTTTGCCTGAATTCGCACTTGAACTGGATCCAAAAACACCCAGGACCCTTTTGGAATGCGGACCGCGGCCGCCTGCACATGTGTGAACCGACTATTGAGAGCCGTTCACAATCGCATGTCATGTGAAATGGGTGCCGGGAAACCCGCACATATGTGAACCCAGCCTTACCTGCCAGATTGCACTTTTCAACTGAATGGCCACAGCATAGCGTGCATTCTCAGCACATGCTGGTTGTGCTGGAACGACTGATTTCCATGTGCACATGTGGGATGATATAAAACCCCACCGACCAAATCAACAGGGCGAAAACCCAGCACCTAGGGAGAAGAGGACAGCGGCTGGCGAGAGATGTAACCACCACATCGCTGAAAGGTTGAGGTGAGTATATTTTTTGGTTTAGTTCTGCTTTTAAACCCAGAAACATTCCCTTTGTAAGTGCTTCAGTTTAAAGGATAAGTTCACCTTTGTAAAAAAAACAAAAAAAAAAAAACAAAAAAAAAAAAAACAAATGCACATCTTTCTGCAGGTAAAAAAAAAAAGGAGCATGTTTAATCTTCTTTTTACTAGGAGCCTGCAAAGCTTTGCACCCACGGAACTCCTGCAGACTGCCTGTGTAAGCTGTCTGTTCGTACGGACAGGCAGTTACACACCGACAAGGAAGAAACAAAGAACTACGCTCAACAGCACCCCGATAGTTCATTGAGAACCACAATTCACAGACCTCTGTAAAAAAAATGACACGCCCGCGTTTTTAAAAAAATTTCAGCATCGAGTTCGGGGAGAAGATCCCTGGCTCACTGTCACCAGAGGCGGTGGGTCGGGCAGAGGCTGCAGCAGTGAGAACATATTACATGTTCCCAAAAGGTGAACTTATCCTTTAAAGTAAAAAAAAACTTGAATGGACTCCATATACCGTAAGGAAGTTTTTTTCCTGGACCAGGAGAAATACTAGCTAGCAGCATCTGCATGAATGGCAGTAAAAATAAAGCCATGCACACACGATGGGTGGAACAAAGAGGGAGGGTGATGTGCTGTCAACTGATGGATGCAGCATGAATAGACGGGACAGACAGAAGGTCTAAGCAGCCCAGGACTGCCCGACACCACAATCTACACAGAGGTCGTTACATGACCGCTGACCCTGCCCAAGGAGACAACAGAGCCGCTAACAATCTTATAGGACTCTGGTCCGGCCACACCTGGAGTATGCTGTTCAGTTCTGGGCACCAGTCCTCAGGAAGGATGTACTGGAAATGGAGCGAGTACAAAGAAGGGCAACAAAGCTAATAAAGGGTCTGGAGGATATTAGTTATGAGGAAAGGTTGCGAGCACTGAAATTATTCTCTCTGGAGAAGAGACGCTTGAGAGGGGATATGATTTCAATTTATAAATACCGTACGGCGCTCAGCCATTCCGAGACAGCGATGTATTCTAGCAATGAATACAAAGCTCCCGCTGAGTCAGAGGTTGTGACATCATCAGCCCGCCCTCTCTGACACAACCAAATTCGGAAAAAACGTTGTATTTATTGCTAGAATACATCGCTTTCTCTGAATGGCTGAGCGTCGCTGTGATAGACTCTTCTGTGTTCTGGATATGAGACAGGAAGTCTCGGCTCGAACCCGAAACACAGTGCGGTATGCTGTATGTAACCTCGGCTACATACAGTATATACTGCACATCCAGCGGCCTCACATTAGTGAGGAACATATTTTGTTTGGGTCAAGCTAGCCCAAACAAAGTAAAGTACAGTGGAACCTTGGAATAGGAGCATAATCTGTTCCAGGAGAATGCTTGTAATCCAAAGCACTCGCATATCAAAGCGAGTTTCCCCATAGAAGTCAATAGAAAGGAAGATAATTTGTTCCACTTTGACTTCTATTGTATGCAGTACCGCATGTGGCCAGCGGTGGGGGGGGGGGGGGGGGGGGCGGCGGAGAGACTCGGAAACCCTCGGGAACGGAGTGCATCCGAACGACTGAGTGTCACTAGCGCCCTGCACTTCTGGCCAAATGCTATACTGCATACTGGAGAGGCTTGAATTCTGCTCGTTTTGCGAGACAACACTCGCAAACTGAGTCAGAACTTTAAAAAAATAATGGCTCATGTTGCGAAACGCTCGTTAACAGCGTTACTCACAATCTGAGGTATTACTGTATATCAGAAGATAGAGCTCAGGTCTTAAGCTCTGCAAATTCTTTATCAAAGCTTGCTGTTGACACTGCTCTTATATAGACCTTGCAGGTTCCTCCCTCCCTCTCTCTCCTTGCTGTATAACATGGCAAATTCAAACTGCCAAGGCAGGCCTGTGATTGGTGGTGGAGAGAAGGTAGGTTTGTGATTGGGTGCTGCAGCAAAATTCTCAAGCAATCTGAAAGATCAGGTTTTCGGTCATTAACCACTTCCGGACAACCCACCGCACATATACTGCGGCAGGGCGGGCCGGCTGCGCGAACCGGGGTACCTGTACGTCGGTCTGTGCATGAAGTACAGCAGGTGCCTGCGTGCCGTAAGAGGCACGCCCGCATGAGCTCGCCCTCGAGTCAGGCAGACTTGATGTCTGCCAGCCACCCTCAATCGCGGTAAAGAGAGGCAGATCCCTGTTCTGCCTATGCAAACAAGGCGGATCCCCATTCTGACAGGGGACAACTCAGAGATCTGCTATTCCTAGTGATCAGGAACAGCGATCTCTGTTGTTAAAGCAAGCCCATCCCCCCACACAGTTAGATCACACCCAGGAAACACAGTTAACCCCTTGATCGCCCCCTAGTGTTAACCCCTTCCCTGCCAATGTCATTTATACATTGATCAGTGCATTTTTTTTTTTTTAGCATTGATCACAGTAAGGCCTGGTTCACACTTCTGCGCTGTGAATTTGTTCCGTTTTTTGTCCTTTGGGAGGTGCGAATTTACAGCGATTTTACTGCGAATTTCAGAAGTTGGACAGAGCTGCGATTTGATATTCTAGCCAATGGAATCATGATGTAAAAAAAAAAAAAAAAAAAAAAGTGTTAACTTCCTGTGTACTTCCTGGTTTTTGTGGGGAGTAGTGTGGTGGAATTCGCACATATGTGAACCATCAATGCGATTCAAGAATGATTTACATTGATGTCTATGGAGACTAAATTCGCAACGCAGTAAACTCGCACAAGACCCTTTTTTTTATTGCATCGCATTCGTAGAGGAATCGCAACGCATGTATGTGAACGACCGTCATTGAAAACAATGACTTTACGGATGACATGCGAATTTAAAGTGCTTTTGACGCATCGCATTCGTTATGAACTCACATCAGTGTGAACCGGGCCTAAAAATGTCACTGATCCCCAAAAAGTGTCACTTAGAGTAAGATTTGTCCGCCACAATGTCACAGTCCCGCTAATAATTGCATATCGCCATTACCAGTAAAAACAATAAAAAAAAAAATAAAAGTTCATAAATCTATCCTATAGTTTGTAGACGCTATAACTTTTATGCAAACTAATCAATATACGCTTATTGCGATATTTTTTTTTTTACCAAAAATATGTAGAAGAATATATATCGGCCTAAACTGGTGAATAAACAATTTTTTTTATATAAACTATAAAATATTGTTTGTTTATTTTAAATTGTCAGTCTTTTGTTGTTTATAGTGTAAAATATAAAAGGTGAGGCACAGTGGTGATTAAATACCACCAAAAGAAAGCTCTATTTGTGGGGAAAAAAGGATGTCAATTTTGTTTGGGTACAACGTCGCATGACCGTGAAATTGTCAGTTAAAGCGACGCAGTGCCATATCGCAAAAAATGGCCTGGTCATTAAGGGGGTAAATCCTTCCAGGGCAGAAGTGGTTAAGGCAGCAATGAGCCTTTTGCGGGTGTGTTGGGGGAATTCCTCTCCTGTATTAAAAATAGGTAAGCAATTAGGTTCCCAAATCACAAAATGACCAAAAAAAAAAAAAGAGGAGGGCAGGGGGTGGGGCTGGACTGGGGCACTACAGTGATACTTGGAATAAAAAAAAAAAAAAAAAAGACACCCTGGGCCAGTAGGATGTAATTTCTATATTAATTTCCTATTACATTACATGTATTCTATAGTTTTGATCGAAGCATTCTTTTAAAGCGGAACTCCACTTTTGTTGAGAATAAAACATTCCCCTCTGGGTGATCTATGTACACTGCAAGGATTATAACAACCTTTGCTACTAATGCCTACCTTTTGTTATTCTGAAGAAATCCCTGTGTGTTTTGTCTGTGCTTCTGTACTGAGTGGGTCTAATGGGAGTGGTTTCATAATGAACTGTCAGGTGTGCAGCTGCAGAGCACTAATGAGGAAATCTGCTGGGCCTGCATCCCTTTAGACGTGTTCCTATTGAAAGTATCTCTCCAAAAATGACATTTTTGTTGCAGAGGATGCCTGAAATCTGACTTGTATCTTAGGCAGACTTCTGGGAAAATTGATGAGCCAATCACACAAGCAGGAAATTATGTTTCTGGGGGGGGTGGTCAGTACACATTCTGTGTACAGAACAACTCCAGGTAGCCATATTGCAATGTATTCTCAGAAAATTACAGCGGCTGCAGATTTAAAAAGGAAAGGTAATTTTTAATAACATTCAATTACAATAGGATTAGTGTTGCAATTATATGCGCTATATTATTTTTTCTTTATTTGCTATTTTTTTCCCTACGAAAGTGGAGTTACCCTTTAAGTGTCCTATTAAAAGGGATGATCAGATGGGTATTGAGCTACTTACCCCTTTTCACGCTCATCACACATGCAATTATTAAGCTACCAGATATAAACCTAGAAGTGTGTTCACGTCATCTTTGTACAATGTTTTATACACCCATACGGGGGGGGGAGGGGGGGGCAACCTGCCCTCTTGCCTGATGTATGTAATTCTCCAACTTCTTTCAATAAAAATACTGAATGAGAAAAAAAGATGATGAACAAGCAAACCGTACATTTAAATGAAAGTTTATTATATATTATAAAGGATATACATAACAAAGAAAATCTCCAACAACCTCATGAGCAGCAACCACAAGTCTGATCCTGTTCTGATGACGACATTCCATATCACTTAAAGTGAACCTGTACATTAAAGTGCTACCAAAGAGCAGACCCCATAAGATGCCGGCTGTTACCCTGATAAAAACAGAAACACTTCTTCCACGTATCTCTCCTAAAGTGATTGTAAGGCTTCGTTTTTTTTTAAAATAACAAACATATCATACTTACCTCCACTGTGCAGTTGTTTGAGTGGCCCCGAACCTCGCCTTCTGGGGTCCCCTGGTGGTGCTGGTAGCTCCTCCCCTTATTGTATAACCCCCTAGGAGAAGCGCTCTCCCGGGGGGTTACCGTGCTGGCTCCCGAGTCCAGCATTTGCATCCATAGACGCAGAATGCCGGACTTGGCCCCGCCCCTCGCGTCATTGGATTTGATTGACAGCAGCGGGAGCCAAACACTGTGCTGCTATCAATCTATCCAATCAAGAGCCGAGACAATGGGCAGAGGAGAAGAGCGCATCTCCGGCGGGGGAATACAGGACCCCAGGTGGGGGCCTGGGGGGCCGGTCAATGACAGAAGTTTTTTCACCTGAATGCATAGGATGCATTCAGGTGAAAAGACGTGAGGGTTTACAACCCCTTTAAGACTTGTACACACTATAAGAAAGTCGGACGAACATTTTCATTCAAGGAACTTCCGTACGATTTTTGTGTAGCGTGTACACAACTTTTGACAGCCGATTGTGACTTTTCGTACGAAAATTCCCAAAAAGGGACACATTTTTCTCGTACAGAAACAGAACAAATGATTTTAGTCTAATGTGTACCGGTTTTGTACGATTTTCGTACAAGAAAAATCAGAAATGATGATCAGAAACAATGAAAAAAACAAAAACAAAAAAAAAACCCTGTGTCGTACGAGAATTTTCGTACAAATTTTTGTTCATCGGTTTCGATTTGCTGTAAAACAACGAGGAAAAATCGGAAGATCGTTTGCCCGATTTTCTTATAGTGTGTACCCCACATAAGTTTCACTCGGTTACTGGGGGGCCTGTCTTCCTCTGACTTCATGATTGAGCTCCTACAATTCCATTCCTATGAGATGGATTTAATGGTCAGTAATGCCCCGTACACACCATCCAAAATCATACAGAAAATGCCGCATTCGAATAGATCGTACAATAATCGGATCGTTAGTACAGAGCTTTCCAGAGCCGATCAGGACGGTTCATCCGATATTATTCTATCGGACATGCGCGGAAATTTTTTTCGTACGATGCCAGATCGTACGATTTTCGTTTAATCGGTACTGCTATCGTTCAAAAATGCAATACAAATGCATTACAACACATGGCATCACTTCTGAATTTTTATTCTATCGTACGGGAATTTTCTGGACTTTAGTAAACTCATCAGATTCGACGTGAGATTAGCACGCAAAAAAAACGGACGATCATTCATCCGATAATCAGATCGTGTGTATGGGGCTTAAAGGCACTCTGGTTGGACAGCGGGATGGCAGTTGGCAGATATTAGCCAACAAGCCAGGCCCCAGTAACCAAGTCAAACTGAATCAGAGAGGAGCACAAAGAAGGCTTTTCCGACTAAAGATAATGTTGGGCATTTTTTGATGTCTGCGTTTAAGAGGGATGTTAAAACCGAGTAAGGTTCACTTTAAAGTGGAATTCCAGGCAAAATTTACAGAAAGAAAAAGATCATGCTTGTATTTTACTATATATAAACCTAATATGATTATTAATCCCATCATTCCCAGGTAATTACCTGTTAATCCAGCCAGCAGTGCTGGTATCCCCTTATTTATTTTCTGCGCTACCGCTGCCTATTTGCAGCATTGTCGGCCCCCTGACCCGTGTCTTCCCATTCATCTTGGTGGTGATACATCACGCCTCCACCTTAGGCTAGCCATAAATGGTTTGAATTTCGACTGGTTCAGCAAGAACTGGCCAAGATTTGAACCGAGTATGACAGGCTGAATGTATTGATCATCTTGGGTACAACAAGCCTGCCGGATTTACTTGCGATTATCGCTAGAGGCTGCTATAGCCGCTAGCAATAATCACTGCCTTGACAGCTCCCCCCGACGGGAGAACACAATGTCTTAGCAGGAGGGATACCCCTTTCAGTGCTGATGGGGGAATCGTGCAAATTTATTTCTTGCAACCTGTGGTTGCATGAAATGAATTCACACCATCTATGGCCTGCCTTAGGGCTAATCGTACAGGACTGCATTAAAGTGGATATTAAACTCCAAACCATGTAATATATTGCAGCTTACCAACCATTAGATGTGGTGGCTGCATCCGTTTTTTCTTAGGCTTTTCCCCTCTGTTTTCACCTGGTGATCTGGCCAGTAAAACACCTCCTGTATTAGTGACACTGCTCTAGAGGAATGACCACAGCTTGTGTTAAATATATTCACAGATTTAATTACACTAACAAACTGAAGCTAAACTCCCGCTCACACTTTATAATCAGTTACAGCAAACAGTATTTTCCTTTTGGGATAAAGGTTTGGCTTGAGTAAATAAAAGCAAATCATTGTAAAACACCCCTGTCAGTGTTAAAGCGGGGTTCCACCCAAATTTTGAACAATATCTGTATGTATTCTCTTCCTTGCCTAGATGCTGACATGCCGTTTAAAAAAAATTTAAATTGCAGTAATTACCTTTTATTTTTCTATTCTTCTTTGCACTTCCTGGTTCTCCTCCCATGGGAGTAGGCGTGTTTCTAGCCTCTCCAAGACTCCTGGGAGCTAGTCTCAGGCTTCCCAGGATGCCACTGAGCATGTGCGGGAACGAGCAGTGAATGCTGGGAGCACAGCATTCACCACATCCAGGAAATAAATGCTTGTGGGCTTCAAATGCCCACAATGAAGATGGAAACCGCCTGCAGTGAATAATAGAAGTTATTCTTTCATACGAAATCTGACACAGGCAGACATGTTACACACAATATGTGAGTATGTAATGCGGAGAAGAAAAGTTTGAGAATGAACTAAAAAAAAAAACAAAAAAACGATAGATAGGTGGACCCCCGCTTTAAGTGGTTTGTCTCATCCATGAAAACTGACACTGGAGAGCTTGAGTTTTTGAAAAACAGACTCACCAGATGAAAATAGAAGAAAGCAGGCCTAAAAAAGAAAACCAATGCAGCCATCACATCTAAGAATTGGTAAACGTCAATATAATAAATGTTTGCTTTTGGGTTTAATACTGCTTTAAATGTGTGTTATTGATGGTTTGCCTTATACTTTACCATTGTATCAATCTCAAGCTAGAAAAAATTATTTGTCTACTATACTTTTCTGTGGTGCTTTCCTTTGTCCCATCAGAATAACACATCAACATCGCTATTCTATACTGTGTACATGAATATTTGGCAGTTGCTGATCTTGTTGTTGGTCTTCTTCCGATACTGTGCAATGGCTTGTCCAAAGTGCATGTCAGGGAAGAGAGGGGTTGCATTCGGTGAAGAGGGAGGAAGGGGATGATGTAATATGGCAAGATATGAAGAGAACAGTCCAATAGCACCCCCCGAAGTGCCCAGAGACAGCTTGTTAGACTGATTCCATCTGCAGCTCTTCAACGTCCCCCTCAATCTCATGGAAGGAAGCGTGAGAGCCGATGATGACAAGTGTGGCACCTGTGCAGACAATTCAAGAGGAGAGAGAGAGAACGTCTTTTAATCAACACAAAGATAAAAATTAAACAGGGAGTTTTAGAAAAGTAAAGATGTTTGGAGCTTTTTATAAGACTTTTTTTTAACGTGTATCTCAGGGCAAAATAAAAAAAAAATATGCAGTACATCTCTGCAACACATACATATTGTTTTTCTTTGAAGACCCTGCAAGTACAGAAAATACCTGTTGATCTGCCAGAAATGCACTCAGCTCTTACGCCCTGTTGTAGGCTGACAACACACAGCATTTTTGTGGACTGGGTGGTGTCAGCCCTGCCCAGTTTTCTCTTTCCAAGCTACTCAAACTCTCCCATCTCCTCGACATAAAGACTAAATAAAGCGGTTCTAAAAGGTTCAAGGTTTTTTACTCTAAAGCAGTGTTTCTCAACCAGGGTTCCTCCAGAGATTCCTTGAGCAATTCCTGCCTCTCAAATAAGTTCCCACTGACACCAATGATCTTTTTAGCCATCTGTAAGGAGGTAATTTCTCCCAATGATCCAAGTGTAAGGCACATTCTACCCACTGACTGTCACACTAATGTATCATGCATTGTAGATATAGTCATTGTTAGCAGGGGTTCCCAGAGACCGGAAAGTTATTTCAAGGGTTCCTCTGTGTTGAAAAAGGCTGCCTTAAAGTGTTACTAAACCCTGGACCCTGAATTAACTATATCTGGTCTCCCACAGTACATGGAAATTATTTTAGTAAATATAAACTGCTAAATACCTTTTCTCATCAGCAGTATATAGCAGTCATGTGACTTCTATCAGTGTCTGGTTAAAGTTTGTAGGAGGAATTTTCATTCTGCACTCACTGTCCCTATCAGGATGCAGGACTCATAACCCTGTGTCTGGACAGTGCTGATTGGCCCTCTGCGGATCACATGCACCCTCCCAAGAAAAGAAAAAACTCTTTAGCAATACACACCAAACTGAGCATGTGCAGCCTGTCCCCTGGCTCTGTATTACCAGGAAATATATTGGTGACAGTGGAAGGAGGAGAAGACCGGAGAATACAGGATCAAACAGCCTTTTTACACAATGCAGAGGAATAACCCCTTAGGTTCCACAGTGAGTATAACAAGCATGCTTTACTGCTTATACAAACTGATTTTACTGTTGCGGGTTTAGTAACACTTTAATGCATTCTGTGCATTAAGGTAAAAAAACTTTCTGGGTGCAGCCCCCCCCAGCCCCCTTTTATACTTACATGAACCCCATTTTGATCCAGTGATGTGAATGAGAGCAGTGGCTCACCAGGGTCTCTCTCCTCAGTGGCTCACACAGCAGTGGGAGCCATTGGCTCCTGCGAATCACAGCCAGTGAGCCAATGAGGAGAGAGCAGGGGAACAGGCCTAGTTGCACTGTGTGTGTGTGTGAATAGACACACAGAGCACAGCTCAGGAGCGCGCCTGCTTGAGTGCCCCCAAAGCAAGAGGAGGAGCAAGGACTGCCAGTGGTGGACCCAAAAACCTGCGCTGTACAAAACCTTTACACAGAACAGGTCGGTATGACATGTTTGTTTTTCATTTTTTAATTTAAATCTTTCCTTTAGAATCACTTCAAGCCTGTCAGAGGGTTTGAATCTCAGCCAGGGACCGGACAAGATTTGATTCATGTATAGGCAGGCTGGTTGTACCCAAGTTGATCCATTGATCGACTTGGGTACAACCAGCATGTCAGATTTTTACCATGCTATTTTTGCCAGTGGCTATAGCTGCTAGCAATAATCACCGTGTTCTCCCAGGCCACGACGGCTCCCTGTGCCTCCCTGTCGGGAGAACACAATAGCTCAGTGGGAGAGATTCCCTCCATCAATGAGCGATTTTCTTTCCTGTGACCTGTGGTTGCAGGAAAGAAGATTGCATCATCTAAGAGCTTTGGGAGGGCCAATTAGACTCCTTGAGATACAACAGGAAGAGTGCAAAAGACAGCTCTGACTTTCTGGCATGATCAATAGGTATTTTTTGCATTTATCAAACAGATATAGAAAAAACATTCAATGGTATATTTAACAGACCAGAAAGGAGAAAACAAGGGGCAGTCTGTTAGGGTTTTTACATACATTTTAATGTGACTGTAAAAGGTAAAAATAAATAAATAAAACATATCTATACTTACCTGCTCTGTGCAATGAAGCACACAGCGGCTGCGAACCTCCTCTTTTCGGGTCCCCCGTCAGCGCTCCTGGCCCCTCCCTCTGTTTAGTGCCCCCATAGGAAGCCGCTTTTTCCATGGGGGAACTTGTGCGTGTTCGTACCCGACCCCTGCTGCTGTGTCCATTCACACAGATAGCAGGACTCGCCCTGGCCCCCCCGTCACTGGCTTTGATTGGCAGCACTGGGAACCAAATGGCTCTGATGCCCCAGCAAAGCTAGCGAGACCTGGAAGTGAGGGGAGAGAAGGGCTGCAGATGTGCACAGCACTAGATCAGGTAAGTAAAAAGGGGGAAGAGGGGATGCTGACACCTAAACATTTTTTACCTTAATGCAAAGAATGCATTAAAGTAAAAAATGTTTAGGCTTTACAACCACTGTAAATTCTTCATGACCAGATATCACTGATGCTTCGAGAACAAATTTAGCATGCATCCTCTGACTATTTTGCTTGCCTAAAATGTATATATTTACAAATGTGCCAAAATATAATAATATCTCACAAAAGTGAGTACACCCCTCACATGTTTGTAAATATTTTATTCTATCTTTTCATGTGACAACACTGAAGAAATGACACTTTGCTACAATGTAAAGTAGTGAGTGTACAGCTTGTATAACAGTGTAAATTTGCTGTCCCCTCAAAATAACTCAACACACAGCCATTAACCACTTCAAAACCAGCCTCGTTTTGGATTTTAGGTGTTTAAGAGTTTAAAACAGGTTTTTTTGCTAGAAAATTACTTAGAACCCCCAAACATTATATATTGTTTTTTTTCTAACACCCTAGAGAATAAAATGGCGGTCATTGCAATACTTTTTTTTGCACCGTATTTGCGCAGCGGTCTTCTAAGCGCACTTTTTTTGGAAAAAATTCACTTTTTTGAAAAAAAAAATAAGACAACAGTAAAGTTAGCCCAATTTTTTTTTATATTGTGAAATATAATGTTACGCCAAGTAAATTGATACCCATCATGTCACGCTTTAAAATTGCGCCCGCTCGTGGAATGGCGTCAAACTTTTACCCTTAAAAATCTCCATAGGCGACGTTTAAAAAATTCTACAGATTGCATGTTTTGCGTTACAGAGGAGGTCTAGGGCTAGAATTATTGCTCTCACTCTACCGGTCGCGGCGATACCTCACATGTGTGGTTTGACCACCGTTTTCATATGCGGGCGCTACTCACGTATGCGTTCGCTTCTGCGCGCGAGCTCGTCGGGACAGGGCGCTTTAAAAATTTTTTTTTTTTTTTAATTATTTATTTTACTTTATTTTATTTATTTTTTCACTGTTTTTTTAAAAAAAAAAATTTGGATCACTTTTATTCCTATTACAAGGACTGTAAACATCCCTTGTAATAGAAAAAAGCATGACAGGTCCTCTTAAATATGAGATCTGGGGTCAAAAAGTCCTCAGATCTCATATTTAGACTATAATGCAAAAAAAAAAAAAAAAAAAAAAAAAAAAAAGTCGTTTAAAAAAATGACACAAAATAAATTGTGCCTTTAAGAGAAGTGGGCGGAGCCGTCGTAATGACGTCGCTCCGGCCGTCACATGGTATAGAGACGGGTGGGGGCCATCTTGGCCTCACTCGTCTCAGTACCTCAGCAGTGAAAGGACCCGATCGCCTCCGCCGTTACCGACGGCTCCGGTAAGCGGCGGAAGGGTGCGGGAGAGCGGCGGGAGGGGGGTGGCACCTCTCCCGCCGCCGATAACGGTGATCTCGCGGCGAACCCGCCGCATAGACCACCATTATCGTGTGCAGAATCGCCGGCCCTAAAGATGGATACCTCAGTTGTGGCAGCAGCTGCTGCCGTTACCGAGATATCCATCTTTAAAAAACAGGACGTCAATATACAGTGGGCGGTCGGGAAGCGGTTAATGTCTAAACTGCTGGCAACAAAAGTGAGTACACCCCTAAGTGAAAATGTCCAAATTGGGCCCAAAGTGTCAATATTTTGTGTGGCCACCATTATTTTCCAGCACTGTCTTAACCCTCTTGGGTATGGAGGTCACCAGAGCTTCACAGGTTGCCACTGGAGTTCTCTTCTAATCCTCCATGACGACATCACAGAGCTGGTGAATGTTAGAGACCTTGCGCTCCTCCACCTTCCGTTTGAGGATGCCCCACAGATGCTCAATAGGGTTTAGGTCTGGAGACATGCTTGGCCAGTCCATCACCTTTACCCTTTACCCTTTACATTTTCACTTAGGGGTGTACTCACTTTTGTTGCCAGCGGGGACAGCAAATTTACACGGTTATACAAGCTGTACACTCACTACTTTACATTGTAGCAAAGTGTCATTTCTTCAGTGTTGTCACATGCAAATAAAATATTTACAAAAATGTGAGGGGTGTACTCACAATATACAGCTACATTTACAAAAAAAAAATATATATTTTTTTATATTTTGGGCCAGTTTTCCTTTGATAATTAAACAAAAATCAAGAGATATCCATATTCGTTTACTACCAAATGAAAGCCCAATTTGTCCTAAAAAAAACAAGGTATAACCCACCTGGATGCATAAAGTAGTTGTGATGATATGTGCAGTTTTACTAACACGTCAAAGTTGCAAAATTGTGCTTAGGCATTGAGGGGTAACTAAAGGTTCCTTTTTTTTTTTTTTTTTTAAACAAACATGTCATACTTGCCTCCTCTGTGCAGTTGGTCCCCTTCTGGGGTCCCTCAGTGGCACTCCTGGCTCCTCCTCCCCATTGGAGAGCCACTCTCCCTTGGAGCTCTCATGCGGGTGCGCTCCCATGTCCTGCTGCTGCGTCTATTGACACAAACAGCAGGAATTGGCTCCGCCCCCTTGACCTTTAAATACAATTCAGCAATCAATGGCACCTCTTATATCAAATCATTGGATTTGATTGACAGCAACAGGGGCCAATGGCTGCGCTGCTATCAATCTATTCAATCAGGAAATGAGACAGCGGCTGGAGCTGGTGTGCTCGTCCCTGTCGCTGGAAAGACTGGGTCCAGGTAAGTAAAAGCGGGGCTCTTTGGGGGGGGGGGGGGCGTGGGGTGGCAGCTGCATCACAGGAGGTTTTTCACCTTAATGCATAGAATGTATTAAGGTGAAAAACTTCAAGGGTTTACAACCCCTTTAACATTTGTTATACCTGTAGGCACGAAGGGGTTAACATATCTCCAGCAAGGAGCATCATGCTGGGGAATGTTAATAAACAGACTTTTGGAAAGGATTAAAAGGAAACCTATCAGCTTAGAAATATAAGAGGTGCCATTGATTGCTGAATTGTATTTAAAGGTCAAGGGGGCATCAACATTACCTTTGCTCTACCACTCAGGGTTCACCAACCTGGAACAGGCATGCAGTAAAGGGTCAGGGCGCACATTCCCATACTTGTTCTTGGTTAGTCATTAAGTAGTAAAAGGAAGGATGAGGATGGCAGTCTGAGAGATGCTGGTAAGAATCACTCAGCAATGGCAGCTCCCATATTACCATGGCAAAAAAAAAAAAAAAAAGCGTACCTGTCCTGAAAGTTGTCCTGTAAGTTGCAATTGTTGAGCTCCTTTTGGAAAAGTCACATGCCTAGCTGATATAGTATTCCTCTGGCTTCAAAATCTCAGAGTCATTGACTTGACAACTATGCAGTAACTTTATGCTATACATATTTGTTTCAAGTTGGTGACCCAAAGAATTGCAGATGGGTTCACTTTGATCTCAAAAGCCTAAAGCTTAACAAATGTAGGCAAAGCTTACTATTATCTTTGTTAGCCATAAAGTGTGTGTGCCACTCTGAAAGTAGATTAGACTTTTCCTGTCTACTCAGCATATTCTTAAAGACATAATAGGGGGAGATTCACTAAAGGTGACTTCACACATCTGTGAAATCGCAGCAGCCAGAGCGATTCATGCTTCGGCCGCTCTGCATTGCTGGCTCCTTCAGGGGGCAGTGTGGTGCGTGATTCAGCGCATCACATAATACCCCCCCCCTTTTTTGGCACAAGCTTTATTTGAAGTGTACAAAACGTACACTTCATTCACCACAGTGTTGGGCGGCACCATACACTGCCCGACATTGCAGTGCGATCCGGGCCAGTGCGCTGCAATAAAATGCACCCGGGTCAGTGCGTTGCAATAAAATGCATCCGGGTCAGTGCGTTGCAATAAAATGCATCCGGGTCAGTGCGTTGCAATAAAATGCATCCGGGTCAGTGCGTTGCAGTGTGAATGGGACATGGGAAATGCTTGTTTTCTATGTGTTCCCGTGGTGACAGACATTTTACCATGCAGTAAAACATCTGTCATAGTATATAGCGTGAATTGGCCCTAAAACTGGACTACATAATCTGGTAAGCTTTGACAATAAAGCCTAGACGCCGATTGGTTATTATGCACAGGTGCACTACATTCTGTGTACTCCTGTTTTAGAAATTCTCCCCCAATGACTCTGGATAACTGGTCGTGAACTTGCGGCACCTAGCAATAAAGTGAAGCTAGCTTCAAATAGGCACATAGAGGAGTCTTTTATGACTAACAAAGGGAACACCAGATGTTGTATGTCTGCTCTTGGACATATATAATAATCACTGAGAGCCAGAAGATAGCAGCGGTTCTTACCCAGCACCCAGAAAACAGCAGCTCCGGCACCAGCGAGCCAGAAGAAGGGGAAAGAGACAGCTCCAGCCAGGCCATACTGATTGGCCATACTCAATTCCCGACCTGTAATGAGAGGATAGTTAACTACAGGACCTCTAAGTTTAGAGTAAAATGATATATAAAAGCACAGCTTATATTTTTATATATATATACACATATATACTAGGTTTAGAAACATCCATACAATTTACATGACAAGGGTGTCTGATGTGTAGCCATATACAAACCAGAAGTCCTTTTCTTTTAAAAGGAAGCTAAACTTTTTTTTAAAAAGAGATCCCTTTCCTTATCCCATGCAGGACAACATAAAAAAAGGACAGTTGCCTCTGACTCTCACAATGCTCTGTGTGGCCACTAGGAGCAGGGAAAGAAAACCCTTTGTAAGTTGCAAACTGACTTGTGGAAGCCTACAAAAACTTCCTTGCCCCCATGTAAGAGCTCTGAGTTTAAGTGATTGTAAAGTCTCGTTTTACTTTTCTTTTTTTAAAATAACATGTTATACTTCCCTCCTCTGTGCAGTGGATTTGCACAGGGCAGCCTGGATCCTCCTCTTCTCGGGTCCCTATTTGCTGCTCCTGGCCCATCCTTCCTGTCAAATGCCCCCCACAGCAAGCAGCTTGCTATGGGGGCACCCGAGCCGAGCTGCAGCTCCGTGTGTCCAGTCAGACAGGGAGCTGTGGTTTGGCCCCGTCCTTTCTCCTAATTGGCTAACTAACACTGACTGACAGCAGCGGGTGCCAATGGCGCTGCTGCTGTATCTCAGCCATTCAGGAGGGACAGTCCCGGACGGCTGAGCGACTCGTGGACATCGCTGGATAGAGATGGGGCTCAGGTAAGTATTAGGGGGTGTTGGGGCGGCTGCTATACACAGAAGGCTTTTTATCTTAATGCATAAAGATAAAAAACCTTCTGCCTTTACAACTCTTTTAGGGCTAGTTTACACTTGCTTTAAAACAAGGCTTCGTAAACACGCTTTGTTAAAGCTCTCGGAATGCCAGTCAAAGCTCCTGTCACTGAATAAAATGGTTAGCTTACAGTCCTGTTTACTCCTTGCTTTTGCTTGGTGCTTCGATAAGGCTTCAGTTGGGCTTTGGTGGAGCTTCGATGGGACTTCGAGCGAGCTTTGCCATAGACTTCTATGGAGGCTTTAAAGACACTTTGAAGCACCACTAAAACTACATGGGGTATAATTTTTGAAGCAAAGCAAAGCAAAAGCAGGTGTAAACAGGACTGTAAGCTAACCATTTTATTTAGTGACAGGAGCTTTGACTAGCGTTCAGAGAGCTTTACCAAAGCCCGTCTGAAGCCATGTTAATGCTTTGTTAAAGCTGAGGCAAGTGTAATTGAGCCCTTAACGTTTCACTGAACCCAGGACCCTGCATTCACTATATCTGGTCTCCCACAGTACACAGAACATGGAAATGCAATCAATTTAGTAAATATAAACTGTTAAATACCATTTCGCATCAGCAGTATATGGCAGTCTTGTGATTTCTGTCAGTGTCTTGTTAAAGCTTGTAGGAGGAATTTTCATTCTCCCCTCATTGTCCTATGAGGCTGCAGGACCCCCAACCCTCTGTCTGGACAGTGCTGATTGGCCCTCTGCTGATCACATGCACTCTCCCAAGAAAAAAAAAAAAAACTCTCTAGCAATACACACCAAACTGAGAATGTGCAGAGTGCCCCCAAGGATCTGTTCTATCAGCAGATAGATTGGGGACTGTGGAAGAAGGGGAGGTTAATAGAAGAGGAGATCAAGCAGCCTTTTTACACAATGCAGAGAATTAACCCCTTAGGTTCCACAGTGAGTATAACAAGCATGTTTTACTGCATATACAGAATGATTTTACTGTTGTGGGTTTAGTAACACTTTAATCATAATTTACCTGTACTGTTAAATGGAAGAAAGGGAGTATGCCACATGCTCTCTCATCTCATTACGGATGATGTGTGGTCATATGAGGGTGGCAAAACACGGACAACTAATGTAGACTGATCAAGGCACAAGAATGGGCTTATCGCCTGCTTTTCTACAAGCATACCACTAGATGGCTTATCCTCTATCAAGCTGAATCCATTGTATGATGGACACCACAATACAATTAGATTGCAAAGTGTGTGGATAGACGCAGACAAATACAACATATCTGAGACACCCCACTCCCAATATGAATCAGAGAGAAAAATCAATAAATCTCTTCTGTGTTGCTGACTGACAAAATAGGTGTCCAGTTATAAATGCAGTGGCATTGCCTTACCATGGCTAAAACACTGCATTATGCACACAACACTGAACAGGAGGATACTGCAGATCTCTGCATTTTATAAATTAATAAAAAAACATAATACAAAATCCTGGGTGGAATTAGAGTATCTACTTCCCAACCACCCCATAGCAGATATTTTGCTACAGGGCGGACGTTCTGTGAGAATCCCGTACATATACATAATATTCTGCACTTCTGCCTAGGAGGTGCTCGCGTGCCACCAGCGGCCGATTACTCACAGCAGAAGCCGATGTGCGGGTGCCAAGCACTGGATGTCCACCGGCACCCACCGATCCTCAGGCAGAGACACACGACGGATGTAAACAAGGCAGAGCTCTGTTCTGAGAGGGGGAAAGTGATGGATTTTGTGTCCCTGCAAAGCAGGGGATAAAACCCCACCACTTCCCTAAATAAAAGCAGCACACTGTTTACACAAAAACACTGGCTAGGCACACATTTAACCCTTTGATCACCCAAGATGTTTAAGCCAATCCCAGCCAGTGTCATTAGTACAGTGGCAGTGCATATTTTTAGCACTGATCACTATATTAGTGTCACTGGTACCCACAAAGTATCAGTTAGTGCCAGTTCACACAGGGGGCGACTTGTCAGGCGACTTAGCCGCCTGACAAGTCACGCACCGTTCTGTACTATGGAACCGTTCTAACAGGAACGATTTAAGTCGCTCCGACTTAGAAAAGGGTTCCTGTACTACTTCAGGGCGACTTGCATTGACTTCTATACAGATGTCATTTTGCAAGCCGCCGCTGAAGTCGTGTGCAGATCGCCTTGCAAAGTCGCGCTGCAAATCGGGCTGCCCCTGCGTGAACCGGCACTCAGTGTCCGACAACAGTGCAGTCCCGCGATACGTCGCCGATCACTGCGACTACTAGTATAAAAATAAATAAAATGTCCAGTATATATCCCATAGTTTGTAGACAGGATAACTTTTGCGCAAACCAATCAATATACGCTTATTGGTATATTTTCACCAAAAACGTAGCAGAATACATTTTGGCCTAAACCTATGAAGAATTTCGATTTTTTAACATTTTTTTATTGGATACGTTTTATAGCAGAAAGTAAAATATATTGGTTTTTTTTTTCAAAATCTTTTTGTTTATAGTGCAAAAAATAAAAAAACCGCAGCGGTGATCAAATACCACCAAAAGAAAGCTCTATTTGTGTGAAAAAAAATTACATACATTTCTTTTATGTACAGCATTGTATGACTGTTAAAGTGATGCAGTGCTGTACCGCAAAAAATGGCCTGGTCATGAAAGGGGGGAAAACTTTTCCGGAGGTCAAGTGGGTATAGTTATTTTGACAGCTTATAAATGATGTGCACGCAGCAGGCATTCTGAACATAACCTTACAGATCTGCGATGGAGGAACTTACCAAACAGAACCATCTTGGACTGGAGGGCTTTCAGGTAAACAATGTAACAGGCTCCAAAGAAAACAGCCAGGGCAACGAGCAGCATGGGGCTGGTGATGCTGTGAATGAAAGCAAAAGGTTAGTTAGTTGTGTACTTGGGGGCTTAATGATGTGCTGGCCTCGGGTTGCAGTGGTAGCATCACTTCTGCTGGAGTTCCTCCCTCCCGCCCCTAAAATGGACAAAGACTCCTCCTGCAGTATCTTCTATAATGTATAAGACATTAAAAATCCAACAGAAAGAATAAGACTTCTGTCTATACAATGTGGTCACCCCATGGAGCTGAGAAGCAGATATCTGATCTCTGAAGTCCTAGAAATTCAACATTTCATCTAGTGAATTAAAGTGATATTACCTTTTCTATATTTTATTTTGATAAAAAAAAAAAAAAAAAGGAGGTTATACTTACAAGCTCTGTACAAGGATATTGCACAGAGCGGGCCCTTACCTCCTCTTCTGGAGGCACCCGTCAGCGCTGTCCGATCCTTCTTCCTGCAGGTGCCCCCAATAGCAACCCATGTGCTATGGGGGCTCCCATGCGGACACGCTCCCGATCTGGGATATATGCATCCATAGACACACACAGCACGGCTCAGCCATGCCCCCTGCTCTCTCCTCACAGGATTTGACAGTGTCAAGAGCCTCTCCTGCTGCTCTCAGAGTCCAGACCAGGAAGGGAGAGCACTGCAGCCAGGGAAAGCACTGGAACCGGAGAGGACTCAGGTAAGTGTTTAGGTATATGTGGGGGGGGGGGGGGGCAGGTATTGGAAGGTTTACATTAAAGCGGACCTCCAGCCAAAAGGGGAAGCTCCGCTTGTTTTCACACCCTCCATCTACTACCACATTCTGCAATTTTTTTTTTGGGGGGGGGGGGGGGCGTGTACCTGGTTTTGACAGGTACCCGCTCCCACTTCCGGCTCACATCGCTGCAGCGATCTTTGCCAGATGTTTGCCACCCCCCCTTCCCCCCAATCTTCTGAGACACATCACAGGTCCCAGAAGACTACAGGACCATTTAAAAGGCGCAGCGTCACTCGCACATGCACTGTAGCAAACAGGTTGTGAAGCCACAAGGCTTCACTGCCTGTTTCCCCTACTAGACATGTTGGTGCCTGCACCCAAGGCTAATTGTAGAATCGGTTCGAGTGAGAACATTGCAGGATCCCTGGACAGGCGAGTGTCCTTATATTAAAATCAGCAGCTACAGTATTTGTAGCTGCAAACTTAAAAAAAAAAAAAAAAAAAAAAAAACCTTTGAGTTCAGAACCACTTTAATCCAGATCTAAAAAAAAATTATTTATTTATTTTTAGATATAGATATATATACCGTATATACTCGAGTATAAGTCAAATTTTTCAGCACATTTTTTGTGCTGAAAGTGCCCCCCTCGACTTATACTCGAGTCAAGCACTTTTCTGCAGCAAAAAATTTCATTTTCCGAACCAACTTTGGGGCCCCGTATCTCAGGGCCACTTGGTGCTAGGAACCCCAAATTTGCATATCCAAAGCTGGGGTTCCTAGCATCAAGTGGCCCTGAGATACGGGGCCCCAAACCCGGCTCGGAAAATGTCATTCTCTGCTGCAGAAAAGTGCTTGACATTTTCTGAACTAATTTTTGGGGCCCTGTATCTCGGAGCCACTTGGAGCTAGAAACCCCAGCTTTAGAAAATTTATGGTGCTAGTTCCACTGGGTTTGCACACCAAATTTGGGGTTCCTAGCACTAAGTGGCCCCGAGATACGGGGCCCCAAATTCGGTCAACTGTGTCCATCTGCAGCAATGTCATTTCGGGACCCTTTGGGTTCAGAGACCCCAAATTTTGGCTGCAGCTAGGGGGCATCTAGGAACCCTTAACTACCGAGTTTAAAGTTCAGGGGACCTATGGCTGCAAATGGGCATTGTTGACCTCTTTTCCACTTACAGTAGCTGTGCATTTCTCACCCTCGTCTTATACTCGGGTCAATAAGTTTTTCCCATTTTTTTGTGGTAAATTAGGGCCTCGACTTATACTCGGAACGACTTATACTCGAGTATATATATATATATATATATATATATATATATATATTATATATATATATATATATATATATATATATATATATATACCGTATTTATCGGCGTATAACACGCACCGGCGTATAACACGCACCCCAATTTAGGAGGGAATTTTAAGGAAAAAAAAACTTTTAGGAGGGAAGTTGAAGGGAAAAAACTTACATTTAAATGCCCATCATTGCAGCCTTCTCAGTGCAGCTTTGCCCCAGTGCAGCCATGTCAGTGCAGCCTTGTCAGTGCAGCCTTCCCCAGTGCAGCCTTGCCCCAGTGCAGCCTTGCCCCAGTGCAGCCTTGCCCCAGTGCAGCCTTGCCCCAGTGCAGCCTTCGATCCCCTGTCCTGCTTGCTGGGCTTCAAAATCGCCGACCGCGATTTGAAAATGGCGCGGCCGGCGCCGAAATACACAGAGCCGGTCCTCGGCTCTTTCCGGCGGCTCTCTTTCACTTTCGGCTCCACTCGTAGTCCCGAGCGGAGCTATCCGAGTAGGTTCGGATAGCTCCGCTCGGGACTACGAGTGAAACCGAAAGTAAACGAGAGCCGCCGGAAAGAGCCGAGGACCGGCTCTGTGTATTTCGGCGCCGGCGGCGATTTTGATATTTTGACAGCTCGGGATCGCAGGGTATCGGCGTATAACACGCACCTGCGACTTTCCCCTGATTTTAAGGGGAAAAAAGTGCGTGTTATACGCCGATAAATACGATATATATATATATATATATATATATATATATATATATATATATATATATATATATATATATATATATATATATTATATATATACACACACACACACACACACACACACACACACACACACACACACACACACGCATATACATACATATAATTTTTTTGCTTGCACTACGGTCTTAAAAGTGTTACTAAACCCAGGACCCTGCATTCACTATATCTGGTCTCCCACAGTACACAGAACATGGAAATGTAATTAATTTAGTCCTGCATGGAGGAATGGGCCAACATACCAGCAACAGTGTGTGACAACCTTGTGAAGACTTACAGAAAACGTTTGACCTCTGTCATTGCCAACAAAGGATATATAACAAAGTATTGATATGAACTTTTGATATTGACAAAATACTTATTTTCCACCATAATTTGCAAATAAATTCTTTCAAAAATCAGACAATGTGATTGTCTGGATTTGTTTCCACATTTTGTCTCTCATAGTTGAGGTATACCTATGATGACAATTACAGGCCTCTCTCATCTTTTTAAGTGGGAGAACTTGCACAATTGGTGGCTGACTAAATACTTTTTTGCCCCACTGTATATAGACTGATTTAAAGCGGGGGTTCACCCACACCGCCAAAAAAAATAAAATATTAAAAGCCAGCAGCTACAAATACTGCAGCTGCTGACTTTTAATACATGGCCACTTACCTGTCCCGGGGTCCAGCGATGTCGGCAGGGGACGCCGAGAACCCGCCATCCTAGGTGAGGGAATCAGGAAGTGAAGCGTTGCGGCTTCACTTCCCGGTTCCCTACTGCGCATGCGCGAGTCGCGCTGCGCGTCCCTAGTGGTCCCCGCTCTCTGCTGGGAGCTGTGTGTTCTCAGCAGACAGCGCGGTCGGGACGGGAAGAGGCATAGACTCCCATGGGAGTCTATGCCGGAAGTGGGTGCAAATACCTGTCTTTGACAGGTATCTGCACCCCCCTCCCCCCTGAAAGGTGCCAAATGTGACACCGGAGGGGGGGAGGGTTCCGAAAAGCGGAAGTTCCATTTTTGTGTGGAACTCCGCTTTAACTGGTTTGTGGGTTTAGTAACACTTTAAAGAGACACAGTCACTGTCCACATGCAAGGGAAAGTTATTGTGTCTCTGCAAGCTCTGAAACAGGAAGCTTACACAGGAATCGGACTCAAGGCACCAACAGAGAACAGTGTAGGTGGGGGTAGCATGGGGAAGGTATTTATCAAAGAAGGTGGTGCTTATGCCAAAAGAACCTGTCACTGGGCAAAGTGTCAGATTCTATTTAGAATCTCAAAATTACAACCCTCAGCTGGTATCGAACGTTTGATTGGTGGCTGTAGACAGAGCAGTGTGGGCTGCACAACCACAGAAATGAGACATCAGATTCATATACAGTGGAACCTTAGATTACAAGCATTAATCCATTCCAGAAGAATGCTTGTAATCCAAAGCACTCGCATATCAAAGCAAGTTTCCCCATAGACGTCAATGGAAACTAAGATAATTAGTTCCACTTCACTTCTATTGCATGCAATACCGCATGTGGCCAGAGGTGGGGGGGGGGCGCACTGGAAAGCCTCAGAAATACTCGGGGACAGCTCGGCTGAACTCAGAAACCCTCGGAAAGGCTTGGAAACACTCAGGAACTGAGTATTTCCGAGTATTTCCAAATGATTCTGAGTATTTCCAAACGGCTCTGAACCTTTCCGAGTGTCACCAGCGCCCCCGCACCTCTGGCCAAATGCAGTACTGCACACCCCATTAGCTTTAATTCTGCAAGTCAACACTCGCAAACCGAGTCAGGATTTTTCTTTTAAAGTTGCTGTAAATGCTAATAAATGACATTCAAGGTAGCCCCCCCCCCAAAAAAAGACAAACAAAACAACTTACATGCAGTAGAGGATGAGGCCCAGGAAAATAAATATGTAATTGCTCTGGAAGTGTTCCACATTCCGTGTCACCCGTTTACACACATCGCCAAAGTTCTGCGGCCGGGAGAAACGCCTCTGGTCGACAAAGTTGTTCCATGGGCGGATGTGAGCCCGGCGTCTGTTGAGCCAGTCCTTGGCTGTTCCCGGACTGATCATCTTGGGAAATATCCTGCCAAAGGAACAGCACACGGTGAATAGAAGGACAAGAATATCTTCTGGATGATCAGACGTACAGTGCCTTGAAAAAGTATTCATACCCCTTGAAATTTTCCACATTTTTGTCATGTTACAGCCAAAAACGTAAATGTATTTTATTGGGATTTTATGAGATAGACCAACACAAAGTGGGACATGATTGTGAAGTGGAAGGAAAATGATAAATGGTTTTCAACATTTTTTACAAATAAATATGTGAAAAGTGTGGTGTGCATTTGTATTCAGCCCCCCTTTATGATACCCCTAACTAAAATCTAGTGGAATCAATTGCATTCAGAAGTCACCTAATTAGTATATAGAGTACACCTGTGTGTAATTTAATCTCAGTATAAATACAGCTGTTCTGTGAAGCCCTCAGAGGTTTGTTAGAGGACCTTAGTGAACAAACAGCATCATGAAGGCCAAGGAACACACCAGACAGGTCAGGGATAAAGTTGTGGAGAAGTTTAAAGCAGGTTTAGGTTATAAAAAAAAATATTCCAAGCTTTGAACATCTCTCAGGGGCACTGTTCAATCCATCAGCCGAAAATGGAAAGAGTATGGCACAACTGCAAACCTACCAAGACATGGCCGTCCACCTAAACTGACAGGCCGGGCAAGGAGAGCATTCATCAGAGAAGAGCCAAGAGGCCCATGGTAACTCTGGAGGAGCTGCAGAGATCCACAGCTCAGGTGGGAGAATCTGTCCACAGGACAACTATTAGTCATGCTCTCCACAAATCTGGTCTTTATGGAAGAGTGACAAGAAGAAAGTCATTGTTAAAAGAAAGCCATAAGAAGTCCCGTTTGCAGTTCGCGAGAAGCCATGTGGGGGCACAGCAAACATGTGGAAGAAGGTGCTCTGGTCAGATTAGGCCAAACTTTTTGGCCTGAAAAGCAAAACGCTATGTATGGCGGAAAACTAACACTGCACATCATCCTGAACACACCATCCCCACCGTGAAACATGGTGGTGGAAGCATAATGTTGTGGGGTTGCTTTTCTTTAGCAGGGATAGGGAAGCTGGTCAGAGTTGATGGGAAGATGGATGGAGCCAAATACAGGGCAATCTTAGAAGAAAACCTGTTAGAGTCTGCAAAAGACTTGAGACTGGGGTGGAGGTTCACCTTCCAGCAGGACAACAACCCTAAAAATACAGCCAGAGCTACAATGGAATGGTTTTGATCAAAGCATATTCATGTGTTAGAATGGCCCAGTCATTGTGAGATGCACCACCATATGATAAAATTGGCATGCTTACCAGAGAGTGTAGACTCACATACCGATAAGTACTGAGTCAAATGAGCGTTGTGAGGTATTCCTCAACAAAATTCGGCCGTTTCAGATGGATGGTTGGAGATAATCCCGTCATGATGTGACTCAAGTCTGTTTGCCTCAAGTGAAACTCAATACTTATCGGTATGCGAGTCCATACTCTCTGGTAAGAGTGCCAAATTTATCATATGGTGGTGGATCTCACAATCAACAGGCGAAGTTCTACCGTGCCCTCACATTCTTCTACTTCAGTGATTTCATCTTTATGGTGGACTATTTTTCATATGATTATAGATTTATAATCTCAGAATTTATTTTTGATCACAGCACGGTTTTTCATTATTCATCTATTAAAATTATTGTTGATTGGCACCAATAATTGATTTTTTCGCATTACCTCATTGCCAGTTTGTTCATTTTATAAATTTGTCGCAATTTATTGAGTGCTGCACTATTTATTTGTTATTTGTAAAAAATGTTGGAAACCATTTAATCATTTTCCTTTCACTTCACAATTATGTGCCACTTTGTGTTGGTCTAGCACAGTGGTCTCCAAACTACAGCCAGGGGGCCGGATGTGGCCCTCTGCTTGCCTTTATCTGGCCCTTGGGGCACTAATTCACCAACTGACACCAACGATGGAGCACTGTTCCACCTACTAACACCATCAATGAGGTACTATTCTTCTCATTGATATCAACAATGGGGCACTATTCCTTCCATCAAAAAATGATGGGGCACTGATGCCGGAGCATTTTCTACTCCCACTGGCCACCCTCCGGCCCCCTTAAAGCCTGAAGGTCAGTAAACTGACCCTTTGCCTAGAAAGTTTGGAGACCCCTGGTCTAGCACATAAAATCCCAAGAAAATACATTTACGTTTTTGGTTGTAACATGACAAAATGTCTAAAATTTCAAGGGGTATGAATACTTTTTCAAGGCACGGTACTTGGTCTTTAAGAACCTTTAAAACTGAATTCATGGGTAGCTCAGAGATCACACATATTCTTGTTAAATTCTTGTTATATAAGTTAAATATAATCTTCTGTAATTTGTTATTAATAAAGTTGTATCAGAAGTCACATTGGCCACATGTGATAAGTGACATTATCTTGTCTGTTTTATTAATGCTTGTCTCTTTTATTCTGTAGTTATACGATAATCATCCTTTAATTTTCATGTATATGTGCAATAAAGCTCCTGAGGAAGCGGCGAATATGATCCGCGAAACATGTCGAGCATTCAACATACAGATGATGAAAATGATTCAGCTGTCACAACTTGATGTGACTTCAGAACCAAGGAACATTGATTATCATTGATTTTTAATACTTGTATACATGTGTATTTTTAGTAATAAAAATTATTATTTTATCCACGACTGTTTACTACATTTGGTATACAGTACCATTAAAGTCCACTACAGCCTCTCCCCTTTAAAAAACTCTCTTACATTTCCAGGTCGAAGGTGCCATACATACGTACACACACACACACACACACATTATATATATATATATATATATATATATATATATATATATATATATATTATATATATATATATATATATATATTACATACACACCGTATTTATCGGTGTATAACACGCACCTCAAGTTTAGGAGGGAATTTTAAAGGAAAAAAACACATTAAAATGCCCATCAATGCAGCCTTATTGTGTCCATCTGCAGCCTTGTCAGTGTCATTGCAGCCTTTTCAGTTTCAGTGCAGCCTTGCCCCAGTGTCCATTGCAGTCTTGTCAGTGCAGCTTTGCCCCAGTGCAGCCTTGCCCCAGTGCAGCCTTATCAGTGCAGCCTTATCAGTGCAGCCTTGCCCCAGTGCAGCCTTGCCCCAGTGTCCATTGCAGTCTTGTCAGTGCAGCCTTGCCCCAGTGTCCATTGCAGTCTTGTCAGTGCAGCTTTGCCCCAGTGTCCATTGCAGTCTTGTCAGTGCAGCTTTGCCCCAGTGCAGCCTGCCCCAGTGCAGCCTTGCCCCAGTGGTCATTGCAGCCTTGTCAGTGCAGCCTTGTCATTTCAGCCTTACCCCAGTGTCCATTACAGGCTTGGACAGATTTAAATATGGCGCCGAGATTGCAGGGACCTGTGATCTCGGCGGAGCTGAACGAGCGCCGCCGAGATACACATAGCCGAGTGTACTCGGCTCTTCTCGACGCCACTCACAGTCACGCTCAGTCGCGCCCTATGATGAACATAACACAGGTCCAATGGCGGGACTGGGCGTGACTGTGAGCGGCGTCGAGAAGAGCCGAGTACACTCGGCTATGTGTGTCTCGGCGGCGCTCGTTCCGCTCCGCCGAGTCCCTGCAATCTCGGCGACATATTTAAATCTACACACGGCTATGTGTACGTCGGCGGCGATCGCTCTGATCAATCACAATTAGCGGGGAACGGCGTATAACACGCACCCACGATTTTCCCCTGATTTTAAGGGGAAAAAAAGTGCGTGTTATATGCCGATAAATACGGTATATTATATATATATATATATATATATATATATATATATATATATATATATATATATATATATATATACACACACACACACACAGTAGTGTAGGGGGACAAATATTTTATTACTAGGTGGGCGGTCTCCTCCAAGGAATGTCCGTGGACTAAGCAGTGATAATTTATCACTGCTTAATAAACGGACATCTCTGTGTTTCGGTGGATTTCTGGTACTGTAATAGTGTAAAGTCTCACGAGATTCCAGTATCAGGGGCCATTCTACACTGTTTGAAGCATTTGTAGATCGCTCCACTCCTCCAAAGGAGACGCGATCTACAAAGCTTCATAAACAGGCACAGAGAAGAGAACGATCTCCTCTGTGAATGCCGGAGAATGGAGCAGTGAAATTTTTTCACTGCTTCATAAATGGACACCACTGTATGAAGAGACAGATCCTTTGTCTGTTCAGCGCTGAACTGGCAAGCAATTGCAGCTGCATTGTTGAACCGATTGCCCATAGAGATTCTCCGCATTATCCTGTCCTCTCATGCATTTGTCTTTCGTGGACGACCAGCCTTCTTGGGGGACTTGAATGCATACCACCCAACGTTCTGTGATGGGAATGAGGGGAGGGACATCTATTGGCAAAAGTATGTAGGCACAGGACACCCCCCACCTTAAAAAGGAGAATTATACACACAAGACATTATAAGTAAAACCCACAAGTGCTTTTTTACCACTGCCATTCCTTTATACTGGCTTTTGAAGTGTACAAAGCGCAGCAATTTAGAAATTGGATGTAAGGTTTAGCCCTGGGAAACCAGGGCCGCTGATAAGCCAGTAAACTGGCCCTGTTGTACCGGGCCCGGCTTTCTTATCTCAGCAGGGGAACCTGGGCAGTTAGCGCAGAATTTTTTTAAAAAAAACTGTCATGTTAAATTACACCCCCCACCTCCCGCTCGGCCACTCCTACTACCTTAGGGGGGTGTATCATTTACATTTTCTGAGCCCCTCTCTAAGGATGTGCTGGTGGGACTGGAGGGACTTTTTTTTTTTCATTTTCGGGTGCATGTCTATTCTGCGCCACGCACGCTTAGCGTGTTCTGGTGGCTTGCTTGGCTCAAATCCCAGCCGCCTGCCTATCGCCTTCCCTGGCGGAGTGATCTTCCGCTGCTCAGCTCGGCTCCCCACTTAGTAGTGGGGCCCGAGAGAGAGAGTGAGAGGCTGAGACGCGGGCAGGGCAGGCAGAGACCGCTGACACAGGGTCCAGGAGCAGAGGGGAAGCGGATCGGGGCAGCTTCAGCACAGGGGTGAATATTAAATATACTGCATTGCACTGTCTGCAGCACATTACTATGGATGGCACATGAATGGTGTCTACTGTAGATCATATAACACACAGGCAGCACAGCAGTCAGCAGGTTCTTTGTCACAGTGTGTCACATTTTGTGAACTTATTGGTCATAAGTTAACAAGGTCAGCACCCAACAGCCATGACATGTGTGACAGAGCCAGCCAAAGCCATGATAAGAGTGCCTGCTGCCTATGTTTTATAATGCTGATGGCCTTAACCTGCCTGTGTTGCTGTGTGTTATGAAGGCTTCTTTCACACAGAGTGGAATCCGCTTGTTCAGTAGGTGATCTGTCCACTGATCCCCCACTGAGCGGAGTGGGCAGATGACAGGTCCGTGTCTGCTCAGCCTATGCACAGCGGGCATGGACACAGCCTCTTCTGCTTTAAGGATGGCTGGTGTAAACAAACCAGCTGTTCGCTTACACCTGACTGCCCTCCAATCCGATCCACTAGACGGAGGGGAACGGATCCCTTTCAGCTTTGTTTGGCAGATCGGATTGAGGCTGGGTTCCCACTATTGGGAACACGGACATCGTGTGTAATTCACACCGCATTGCTGTGCCGTTCACATGCAATGTCTGTGCAATTAAATTGTTGTATGGCTGAACTCGCATTGGATTCGCACGAAAAAAGGTGCAGGAACCTTTTTTTTCCCTGGACTGGAATCGGATCGCATGGGTGTTCACACCCACATGATCCGATTCCTGTCCAAATTCACAGTTCGCACTGCGATCTGCAAACTGGTCTGGGGGTGTCATTAACTTTGTATTGACACCTGCAGAGGTTCACAGAGGGAAGTGTGAACTGCCTGCGAGGGAGATGCGATGCGGGAACCCGTGCTGGATTCACGCGGGTTCTCACATCGCAGCACTGTAAATGGACACAAGTCTGTTTACATCCATTGCTCTATAGAAGTGAATGGAGGGTCAGACCAGGTCCGCCTGAAAAATGGACAGGCAGACCTGATCAGACCTGTCGTGTAAACCCACCACTAACCTTTTACCCTTAACTGCTTTCCGCTCCCCTTCAGTACATTTACTGGGATAGGATGACATGTGCAGGTCAGGGGCGGGGTTGAGGGTGGGGCTAAATGGGGCCCCATCAAGTACGCTGTACAGGGCCCCATGATTTCTATCAGCGGCCCTGTGTGAAACACTTCTTGATAGATAAGTAGTGCATTTTATATACAACTATATAGATCAGACCAAAACGAGGGACAAATGAGGAGGAAAGAGGGACAGAGGGACTTTGTTCCAAATCAGGCACAGTCCCTCGAAATCAGGGACAGTTGGGAGCTATGTGAATGAGTTTGTGACATTGTAAAGAATCAGATGCAATATTCTAGAAATTACAGATTTGGAACGACAAATTTCTTTTGCTATGGCTGAAAGGGTCATCCCTTTGGCGTTCATCTGGACAACCTGATACCGAAAAGGGTTTCAGTCACTTTAGAACGGCTCACCAAGTCAGTGAAAACTGGAAAGTTAGGCTGCCAGTTAATTAACTTCTTACGGACCACCCGCCGTCATTATACGGTGACATTTTGAAGAGGAATATTGTTGTTATGGCAGCAGCTACCTGCCATAACCCTGGTATCATCTTCTTCAGCGGGCGGTCCGCTTTCAGATAAAAGTGGCCTCTGTGGCGGATTCGCCGCAAGATCACTTTTATCGGCAGTGGGAAAGGGCCACACCCCTGTGCTCAGGTGCCCTCCGCTGCTTACCGGAGCCGCCAGCAGAGGTGGAGGTGATCGCATCCTCTCCCCTCTGTGGTATGGAGCTGAATGAGGGGAAGATGGCTCCCACCCAGCTCCATACCATTGCAGGGCAGCGATGTCAAAACGTCACTTCCGCCCATAGCTCTTAAAGGGACATCTTTTTTATTTTTTATTGCATTTTAGTGTAAATATGAGATGTGAGGTCTTTTTGACCTCAGATCTCACATTTAAGAGGTCCTGTCATGCTTTTTTTCTAGTACAAGGGATGTTTAATGGTGTTCAAACCACACATATGAGAGATTAACGCGATTGTTAGAGCGAGAGCAATAATTCTAGACCTAGGTCTCCTCTGTGACTCAAAACATGCAACCTGTAAAAAAAATTGAAACGTCGCCTATGGAGATTTTTAAGGGTAAAAGTTTGTCGCCATGCTACGAGCGGGCGCAATTTTGAAGCGTGACATGTTGGGTATCAATTTACTTGGCGTAACATTATCTTTTACAATGTAAAAAAAATTGGGCTAACTTTACTGTCGTCATATTTTTTCATTTAAAAAAGTGCGCTTGTAAGACTGCTGCACAAATATGGTGTAGCAAAAAGTATTGCAATGACCGCCATTTTATTCTCTAGGATGTTAGAAAAAAAAATATATATATATATATATATAAATGTTTGGGGGTTCTAAATAATTTTCTAGCAAAAAAAAAAAAAAAAAAAAGGAGTTTAACTTGTAAACAACATATTTGAAAAATAGGCCCGGTCCTTAAAAGCAGAGGTCCCCCCACCGCTGCAAAAATTAAAAGCCAGCAGCTGCACATACTGCAGCTGCTGACTTAACAATCGGACACTTAGGCCCCTTTCACACTGGGGCGGTGGGGGCGTCGGCGGTACAACAGCGCTATTTTTAGCGCTGCTGTACCGTCGTTCTTGCAGCTGTATTCGGCTGCTAGCGGTGCGGTTTTAACCCCCGCTGGCGGCCGAAAAAGGGTTAAAATCACTCGTACAGCGCGGCTGGTTGCATATCTCTCTTTATTCCATTTACTTATTACAGATATTTAAATACTGCCACCTATTTTTGGACATGGACATATCTCAGATATATATATATATATGGGCTGCAACTAACGATTATTTTCATAATCGATCAGTTGGCCGACTATTGTTTCGATAAATCGATTAATTAAAAAAAAATATATATATATATCTATATCAAGATCAAATGTCTTCCTTCAAAAAAAATTTCATTTTAAGAACGTTTGTTCGATTTTCTAATCGTTAGTGGGGTCAAGTCGACGTTCATTTTTAACCACCGTGATGGGAAAATTTGGAAATAGAAAACTTCTTGGTCAAAGGAATTTTCAGACAGTGTATGTGATTTTCGTTCAGAAATTACATTTATTTCAAAAACAGAATGTTAAAAACAAGTGAAAATTTCAAATGACAATCAGAGAATGTACAAAGATTTTTCGTCTGAAAATTGATCCGTGTGGCCAGAATAAGGCTCGGTACACACCTAGGCAGTTTGCTTTTGATCTGTTTCTGCAGTGCTTTTTGTTGTGCATTTTGATTTTTGCACACATGATTTTGCGGCGATTTGCGTTTTTGCATTTTTTTGGCCAATCTGTTGTTGGGCAGATTAAAAAACACAAATTGCTGCAAAACGCATGAAATGCTTTTCTGCAGCTTCTCCATTGAAGTATATTGAACCAAAAAAGCACCATTTTTGCGTTAAAAAAAAAGCCCCTGACCCTTTCCAAATGCGCAGCGGCTGAAAAAGGCATAGATGTGAACATGTCCAATGGGAAACCATGTTAATGAACTGCAGTGCGCTTCTGCAAAAGAGCACCAAAAAACACATAGATGTGAACCAGGTCTAAAGACGTTTAGTAACATAATGGGGTTAAAAAACTAAAATTAGCCCTTTATAGTACAAAAAAAAAAAAAAAAAAAAAGCAGATAATCACTACTGTAAGGGGTTCATTTTTTTTACTGTAGAACTGTGAAAGTAACATCTACAGTAGCCATTATTTGCTCTTTTTGTACTATAAAGGGCTTGTTTTATTTTTTTTTAACCCCATTATGTTACTGGCCGATTAATCGATTATGAAAATAGTAATGGTTTAATTTCATAATCGATTAATCGATTAGTTGTTTCAGCCCATATATATATATATATATATATATATATATATATATATATATATATATATATATATATATATATATATATATATATATATATATATATATATATATACACACACACACACATATATATATATACACACACACACAAATCTAAATTTGTACACACTCACATTCAACTCATATGCTCATTAAAAAAAAATTTAAAAAAAAAATAAAACAGCAGCTCATGAAAATTCCATGTCAATAGCATCTGTAGAAATATATTTCACCTAGAAAAAGTGACGTGTTTAATACTTATTTTACCTGCTGTGTGAATAATAATATTATTTATATATATATATATATATATATATATATATATATATATATATATATATATATATATATATATATATATATATATATATATATATATATATACACATACATACACACATACACACATGCACACACATATCTAGATTTGTTTACAATCTAGTTGCCATGGCTGCACCAACTGCTCTTTTAGCTCCGCCCACTGTTATGACATCATAGTGGCTCTGGCTGGCCAAGGTCTATAAGTAGAAGTGCTGAAGAGTCCCAGCCTCAGACTAACAGAGCAAGGAGAAGGAGAAGGAGTGAGCTGTTGGTGTGCCACTGGCAATTACAATGAGATATTTACAGATTTTCGTTTGTACTTTTTTGGCCGTTCTGATTGGACTGGCCCACGGAGAACCTCTGCCAGCGCAAGGTAAATTTTCTCATCTGATTTTATTGTAGGAGGGATCAGTATTTTATTTTTTTTGTTAGAAATCTGTTCTGTGTATGAGATATATATATATATATTTATTTATATTACATACACACATACATCTAAATTTTAATTTACTTCCAACTAAAGGTCCTTTGCTCACATTTAACTTAAACATTCATTCAAAAGAAAAAATAAACAGCTAGTGTAGGTAGGTTGCCATGGCTGCACCAACTGCTTTTTTTTCTTCTTAGCTCTGCCCACTATTAGAGTGGCTCTGGCTGGCCAAGCTTGGTAAATAGAAGTGCTGAAGGGTCCCAGCCTCAGACCAGCATAGCAATGAGGAGGCGGAGTGAGGAGTTTTCTGTTGGTGTGCCACTGGCAATTGCAATGAGAAAATGACTGATTTTCGGTTGTGTTCTGGCTGTTCTCATTGGACTGGCCCATGGAGAGCCTCTGCCAGCACATGGTAATTTTTTTCTCTTCCGAGCCCTTGCACACTGGAGCGGGGGGTGGCGTCGGCGGTAAAACGCCGCTATTATTAGCGGCGTTTTACCGCCGGTATGCGGCCGCTAGCGGGGCGGTTTTACCCCCCGCTAGCGGCCGAGAAAGGGTTAAATACCACCGCAAAGCGCCTCTACAGAGGCGCATTGCCGGCGGTATAGCCGCGCCGTCCCATTGATTTCAATGGGCAGGAGCGGTAAAGGAGAGGTATACACTCCGCTCCTTCACCGCTCCGAAGATGCTGCTGGCAGGACTTTTTTTACCGTCCTGCCAGCGCATCGCTCCAGTGTGCAAGCTCTCGGGGCTTTCACACTGGAATGCAAGGAGCGGCACTTTCGGGGCGGTTTGCAGGCGCTATTATTAGCGCAATAGCGCCTGCAAACCGCCCCAGTGTGCAAGGGCTCACTTTGTTTTGTTTTTTTTTTTTTGTTCTGCATTTGTATATATTTATACACACACACTGTATATACATACAATATACACATAAACACAGTTTCTTTGCATGCAGCAGGTCCTATTGGGGTCTATTTGGATTGGAGGCAATGCAGATCAGGCTCAGCCTCCTTCTCAAATGCCAGGTTTTCCCATCTGAACACACGCAGCGTTTGACTTGAACCAGTAGGTCATACCAGTTTCTGCCCTTTCACAATTTTAGCAATTCCCCTACACATTTCTTTTTGTTTTTTATTTGTGCTGCTCTGAAAATGTAGATTTAAAAAGTCTTAGTACTCAATTCTCAATACTCTATATATTTTATTTTCAGAGGTGAATACCGTTTACAACAACATGGATCGTCAAATCAAGTGGAGAAAAACGAATGAGTCGGAATCGTGGCTTTTATTTATTTTGCCACCTTTATACTGCATGGTGTTTATCTTTTTAGGCTGTACACAAGTCTACTACCATTGGCCAAAACCTAAGCAAAGCCAACTGAAACCTGAGTTCATTGAGCTACAGGAATTCACTAAGAAAACACAGAGGACAGCAGGACATAATCCCAATGAAGATCCCAATGAGCTGAAAGAAGTCATAGTGGAAAGACCTGGGACGGCAGGACATAATCCCTATGAAGATCCCAATGTGCTGAAAGAAGCAATTGTGGAAACACCGAGGGCAACAGGACATGATCCTAATGATGATCCCGGTGAGGTGAAGGAACTCCTTGTTAAAAGTCCTGGTTATCCACAATATAACCAAGCTGAGCTGGAGCACATGGAGGCACCGGCAGGCCACAGGACACAAACAAGGGAGAAACACAATGCTGAAAAATGGTTCAGTGAGATGGGCGACAGCTATTGCAGGAAGTCGCCAGATAAAAGAAACATCTCACTGGAGAAGACCCCTGTGAAACGACCTACAAGAAGAAAGGTCAAAGAACTAGAGAAATGGGAGCAAGTTTTAAACGCTGAAATCAAGGCAAATGCAAAGGCAAAGATCCTAGCAAAGCCTAAAGTCCTTTCAATGCCTGAGACCCTGTTAAAGCGTCAAACAAAAGTTAAGGTAAAGGTGCCTAAACTGGCCCTACCCATACCTGTGAAGCTACCATTTTAAAAAGCTAAAAAAAAAACAAAAAAAAAAAAACTGATTTTTTGAAAAAGAAAACCTATTGGTTAACTCTAAAATAAAGATTGATTGATAGCTAAGATAGATTAATATAGAATATTGAAAAGAATAGATGGGATGGGATAGGATAGATACGAGGGAAGTCTTGGTTTCCAAGTGTCCACTGGACCCTGCCACCCTGAATTCCTGGGGGGGCAGGAATTCAGGGGGCAGGGCCCAGTGGACACTTGGAGACCAAGACTTCCCTCATTTCTATCCTAAGATCCCACAATCAATCTCTAAGATAGATTAGATAATATAGATTATTGAAAAGAATAGATGGGATGGGATAGGATAGATACGAGGGAAGTCTTGGTCTCCAAGTGTCCACTGGGCCCCACCACCCTGAATTCCTGGGGGGGCAGGAATTCAGGGGGCAGGGTCCAGTGGACACTTGGAGACCAAGACTTCCCTCATATCGGGGACCAAAGGAATACACTTGAGACCCAAGGGAGGACTATCAAGATATGGGGCCAGAGAAACCACCCAGGAATGTGGGTTAGGAGAGAGGAAGAAGACAAGAGGCAAATGAAGAGGGAAAAAGAAGAGAGTATTAGGAAACAGAATTTTTAATTTGAGTACAATCACACAGAAGAACCAGCGTCATTGCATCAATTCCGGTTTCTGGTCCGTGGAACGCACAGCGTCCCGGGCATATTGGTTACATGCCACTCCCATATCTATGCAAGTGTGTTTTTGGCTATTTTTTTCTAAATAAAAAAATATGTATATACGGATTCACGCAATGAGGAAAGTACTACAAGTGGTGGTCCTACCCTAGATAAATTCTTGCGTATCCTCTCATGTGTACCAATCTGGGAGGATTTTAGGAAAAGGAGTTATTGCCTAATAACAAGGGTTTTCTTTATAATAAAGACCAAAAATCTGAGATTTTTTTTTTTGTTGCTTTCTTGGGTGGGTGTATGGAGCCATCTTTCAAGTGAACCACCTTGGAGGATGATTATGAAAAAAGAGAAGAGAGACTAAAGATGTGGTAGTGTCATAGGCTGCTGGTTGAAAGTGTAGAAGACCTCACCAGATCCAGCTGTCAAGAAAGGCGTAGACTGAAGACCCAAACAGGACCTTTGAAAGTAATTAGTGTGGATTGCAGATCCATAGAATAATCCGATCGCCTTAAGGGGTCAGGAAGGAATTTTTTTCTCTATTGGGGCTCATGCTTCAGAAGGGTTTTTCGCCTTCCTCTGGATAACATTGTGAATTGTAAATCCAGGGAGTAATCCGATCGCCTTAAGGGGTCATGAAGGGATTTTTTTTCCTATCAGGGCCCATGCTTCAAAATGTATTTTTGCCTATGTGTTATTGACATTGTTATTAACAATTAAAACCAATAAAATGGTTCCAGTACAAGTCTGGGCTTAAAAAAAAAAAAAACTATTGTTGTGTATTTTATTTTTTTATTTTTACGGCTGTAAAATATTTTTCTTGGCTCTTTATTTTATATTTTCTTTATGGGAGGCAAATATTAGAATTGATTTGCATTTTACGCTAACAATTTGGAATAATAAAAAAAAAAAGTGTCACTGTTCTGATGGGAGGCGAATAAGTTGCATTTTGTTTTGTATTTGGTTCTGTTATGGATTTGTGGTTAAGGCCACTTCTTGTTCTTTATATAGGAATATGATGGCCGAGAGGGAGCGTTGCCATCCTGGGCGGATGTCATACAATGTCCTCCCGGCATCAAACTGCGCTGCAGTGCGGTCACACGCTTTGTTCACCGGACACAGTGGATGAAAAATCAGTCTACCAGGCTGCTGACTGTACCATGTGATCACTGTGACCAATCACAGCAGATCACATGGCAATTATACAATGAATGGCTTCAATTCATCGTATACTATTATGTCCATCTTTGTGATTGGTCAACACACAAATGGATTGCTTGTAAGCGTTATCATGGTTATAAGTAATCACAATGGGCAAAAAAAATAAAAAATCTTGATCACCTCCCCAGAGTAGTACTCTGTACTGCTCTGGTCACAGTATTAAAAAAAAAGTGTAATAAAAAATAATTTAAAAAATAAATAAATAAATGAATAAATATAAAAAAAGTGTAATAAAAAATAACAAAAAATAAATAAATAAATGAATTAAAAAAAAAAAAAAAAAAAAAAAGTAACAAAATTGAAAATTAATATATTTTTTTTTTTTTACATACTGTCACCAGTCAGTGTCCCTGACCACCGCCACCCCAATTATATGCTTGCAGTGGTGAAAGCATGAAAAAAATTGTGAACATTTAAAAAAAATTACAAATTTTAAAAAACTCGCCATTACAAAGAAATGAAGGGTCTATAATTTTTATCATAGGTGTATTTTAAATGATAGAAACAGAATATCAACCAAAAATCTACAAAAAACAAATGATACAAAGGTTATAAATTGAGTAGCAGTTCAGTGAGTAGAATAAGTGTTTGGTCCCCTACCAACCAACAATAATTCTGGCTTCCACAGACTGGCTACAGTATGTGCCCATGTGCTACACAGATTAGTCCTGTCACTTTAACCTCTTGCTTACTGGGCATCTAAACCCCCCTCCTGCCCAGACCAATTTTCAGCTTTCAGCGCTGTCACACTTTGAATGACAATCTGACGGACATTAGATTTGGAACATGTTTCAAATCTTTCTGACGGACTCAAGTCCGGTCGAAAAGTCCTCTCGTCTGTATGCTAGTCCGACGGACAAAAACCGACGCTAGGGCAACTATTTGCTACGGACTATGAACTTCCTTATTTTAGTCCGGTCGTATGTCATCATGTACGAATCACGTATAAATCCGTCGGACTTTGGTGTGATCGTGTGTAGGCAAGTCCGTTCATTGGGAAAGTCTGTCAAAAGTCCGCCGGATAGACCATCGGACCAGTCCGGTCAAAAAGTCTGGCCATGTGTACGCTGCATTAGATTGGAAAAAGGCAGCCATAATACTCTTGTACCAGCTATATAAAGGGGATATTCTACTTTCTTTTAATGTAACTTCCTCTGACACTGCCGTTGCTATGGAAACCTGACCTGAAACCTATTACACTGCTTGTGCTGCACTGAGCATGTGCGAGATCTGCAAGGATGAGATCCAGGAAGAAATACAGTCTGGCTTCAGATGCCCACACTTAAGATGGCCACGGCATGCTGTAAGTTTATAAAATAACAAACTACTGCTATAAACTAACAAAACAGACCTTAGTTTACAGACTAACTTTACTAGAATACATTAAGCTTGTGTATTATAGGGGTATTTTTATTTAAAAAGTATAATTTCGGCTGGAACACCACTTTAAGGACCAGCCTCGTTAGGTGTTTACATGTTTAAAACAGTTTTCTTTGCTAGAAAATGACTTAGAACAAAAACAATATATAATGTTCGGGGGTTCCAACACCCTAGAGAAAAAAATGGCGGTCAATGCAATACTTTTTTTCGACACCGTATTTGCGCAGCTGTCTTATAAGCGCATTTTTTGGAAAAAAAATAAGACAACAGTAAAGTTAGCCCAATTTTTTTAATATTGTGAAATATAATGTTACGCCAAGTAAATTAATACCCAACATGTCACGCTTCAAAATTGCGCCCGCTCGTGGAATGGCGTCAAACTTTTACCCTTAACAATCTCCATAGTCGACGTTTAAAAAATTCTACAGGTTGCATGTTTTGAGTTACAGAGGAGGTCTAGGGCTAGAATTATTGCTCTCGCTCTACCGATCGCGGCGATACCTCACATGTGTGGTTTGACCACCGTTTTCATATGCGGTCGCTACTCACGTATGCGTTCGCTTCTGCGCGCGAGCTCGTCGGGACGGGGCGCTTTAAAAAAAATTTTTTTTACTTATTTTCTTTATTTTTTCAGTGTTTTTTTTAAAAAAAAAAAAAACATTTTGGATCACTTTTATTCCTATTACAAGAAATGTAAAAATCCCTTCTAATAGAAAAAAAGCATGACAGGACCTCTTAAATATGGGATCAAAAAGTCCTCAGATCTCATATTTGGACTTAAATGCAAAAACAAAAAAAAAAAAATTGTCATTTGAAAAAATGACAACAAAAAAAATGCCTTTAAGACGTATGGGCGGAGCTGACGTTATAGCGTCGCTTCTGCCCTCCTATGGTATGGAGATGGGTGGGCCATCTTCCCCTCACTCGTCTCCATACCACAGACAGGACAGTTCCCGATAGCCTCCGCCGCTACCGCCGGCTCCGGTAAGCAACGGAGGGCGCGAGAGCGGTGGGAGGGGGGGCGGCACCTCTCCCGCCGCCGATAACGGTGATCTCGCGGCGAATCCGCCGCGGAGACCACCATTATCGTAAACACGACCGGCTCCTGAAAAGATGGATACCACGGTTGTGGCAGCAGCTGCTGCCGTTACCGAGATATCCACCTTCAAAGTGCCGACGTATATGTACAGGAGGCGGTCGGTAAGTGGTTAAAAGATCTGTATGGATCCTTTTTAGGATTCAATATCAACGGGGACAAATCTGTAGTGATGCTTGTGGACCCTGGGTATGTGGGACATCCACACCAGATTCATCAGCTGGCCTTGGTTACATCATTTAAATATTTGGGAGTGGTAATTACATTGAACGTTACAGAATATACAGAATATACAGATAGGAATATACTCCCTCTTATTGCCAAATTTAGACAACATAGTAAAACGGAGTAAATTTCTATTGTCTATGGTAGGGAGAGCGAATTTGGTGAAAATGGTGTGGGTGCCCCAGATGCTATATGTACTGCACAATTGTCCCATATGGTTGACGTTACGATTATTAAGGACTATTGACTTGGTTTTTAGGTTTTTTGTGTGGAAGGGGGGGGGGGGGGGGGGGAACCTAGAATTAGACTAGAAATATAACAGCTCATAGATAAGGGGGGGGGAATTGCGATACCAAAGTGTATGATTATATTTTATCGCATCACAATTACAACATTGGCATGGTTGGGAGGTAGCGAATATGGAAGACCCTACACAGAAGATATGAGCATACCAATTTAAAAAATATCCTCTGGTCCAATTAATAGTAGCTCACCATTTTTATAATAAAAGGGGGTTTCCTACTTTTTTACTTGGTCCACAGGATTTGGGAAGCAGTGTGAAATATCACTCAGCATAGAGAGTATACGAAACATATGCCCATACGGGATAACGTCTTTATGAACTGGGTGGACTCTTGGAATTCTTATGCCGCGTACACAAGAGCGGACTGTTCGACCGGACTGGTCCAATGGACCAAGTCTGGCAGACAATTCGACTGTGTGCGGGCTTCATCGGACCTGCAGCGGACTTTTTCGGTTGAAAATCTGACGGATATTAGATTTGGAACATGTTTCAAATCTTTCTGACGGACTCGAGTCCGGTCGAAAAATCCGCTCGTCTGTATGCTAGTCCGACGGACAAAAACCGACGCTAGGGCAGCTATTGGCTACTGACTATGAACTTCCTTATTTTAGTCCGGTCGTATGTCATCACGTACGGATCCGTCGGACTTTGGTGTGATCGTGTGTAGGCAAGTCCGTTCATTGGGAAAGTCTGTCGAAAGTCCGCCGGATAGACCATCGGACCAGTCCGGTCAAAAAGTCTGGCCATGTGTAATCTGCATTAGATTGGAAAAAGGCGGCCATAATACTCTTGTACCAGCTATATAAAGGGGATGTTCTACTTTCTTTTAATGTATTAAAGTGTATAAATATTTATTTGTAAAAAAAAAATTGAAAACCATTTATCATTTTCCTTCTACTTCACAATGATGTGCCACTTTGTGTTGGTCTATCACATAAAATCCAAATAAAATCCAAATAAAATCCATTTATGCTTTTGGTTGTAACATGACAAAATGTGGAAAATTTCAAGGAGGTATGAATACTTTTTCAAGCCACTGTATATTGGATATGCAGGATGCAGACTACGTGTGAACTGATGATCACTGAGATGACATGAATTGATTAAATTACATAATTGTTAGTAAGTAAGCCTACTTGTTAATAATTCCAGCAGGTCCCTCTTCTGCGCCTCCATTTAACACTTCCCCATTCTTGCCTGCCATGTTTAGATGTTCTGGCAATACTGAGCCTCCTGTGAGAGGAATAGAGAAAAGAAACAGAGCTGAACTCCAGGCAAACAGCTAAATAAGCAGATAAAATACATCTATGAGAGCTGTTTTACCTGCCAGAGAATTTGCATTTCTGTCTAGTCAGTCCTGAAATTTACACAGCTCTGCCACACAACACCAACACGACTGACACACTTTCTCAGTTACAGTCTATGTCAGGGGTAGGCAACCTTTTGAGCACAGTGTGCCGAAAAATGTTTTCAAAGAAATTGAGCGTGCCGATTCTATAACAAAAAAATGTCAACTTCACACTCTCAATCACGAAAAGGATTTTTTATAAATGCTGTAAACTACTTGAGTAGTGAGAAATTAACATCCTGCACTCTCACGCCTCAGATCAGCCCCAATTCCTGCAACTCCACACCTCAGATCACTTTCCCCCCTGCCCATCTGTCCCACCACTGTGCCCCCCCTGCCCATCTGTCCCACCACTGTGACCCCCCTGCCCATCTGTCCCACCACTGTGCCCCCCCTGCCCATCTGTCCCACCACTGTGCCCCCCCTGCCCATCTGTCCCACCACTGTAACCCCCCTGCACATCTGTCCCACCACTGTGACCCCCCTGCACATTTTCCCCACCACTGTACCTCCCTGCACATCTGCTCCACCGCCGTACCCCCATGCTCTTCTCTCTTACCGCTGGACCATCTTCTCATCTGTCCTAACACTGAACTTATGTGCTCATCTGCCCCGCCACTGTACCTCCTGCACATCTGTCCCACCTCTGTTCCCCGTTCATGTGTTCCACCAGTGTACCTCCTTTCTTGTCTGCACATCTGCCCCACCTCTGCACCCTCCTGCTCCTCTGCCTCACCGCTGTAACTGCTCTTCTGTCCCACCGCGGAACCCCCTTCTCTTCTGCCCCAACACTAAATCCTCCTGCTCATCTGCCCCATCACTGTACCCCCCCTGCTTTTCTGTCCCACCGCTGAACCCCCTTCACATCCTTTCCACCACTGTACCTTCTGCACATCTAACCCACCACTATACCCCTCAACTTCACAATCTCAATCAAGAAAAGGATTTTTTATAAAGTAAATGCTGTAAACTACTTGAGTAGTAGTGAGAAATTAGCATCCTGCACTCTCACGCCTCAGATCAGCCCCAATTCCTGCACCTACACAGCTCAGATCACTGTACCCCCTGCTCACATCTGCCCCACCACTGTAACCCCCCCTGCTTTTCTGTCCCACCGCTGAACCCCCTTCACATCCCTTCCACCACTGTACCTCCTGCACATCTGATCCACCACTGTACCCCTTGCTCTTCTGTCCCACCACTGTACCTCCCTGCACATCTGCTCCACCGCCATATTCCCATGCTCTTCTGTCTCACTACTGAATCACCTTCTCATCTGTCCTAACACTGAACCCATCTGCTCATCTGACCCACTTAACCCGCTTTCTCATCTGTCTCACCTCTGTACCCCCCTGCTCTCTCTCC
>JBBDGP010003588.1:0-149711 GCA_037952835.1 Lithobates septentrionalis
AATGCTCTCCTTGCCCGGCCTGTCAGTTTAGGTGGACGGCCATGTCTTGATAGGTTTACAGTTGTGCCATGCTCTTTCCATTTTCAGATGATGGATTGAACAGTGCTCTGTGAGATGATCAAAGCCTGGGATTTTTTATTTTTTGATAATCTAACCCCACTTTAACCTTCAACAACTTTATCCCTGACCTGTCTGGTGTGTTCATGATGCTGTTTAACAAACCTCTGAGGGTTTCACAGAACAGCGGTATTTATACAGATTAAATTACACAGTTGGACTAGAGCTGCACGATTAATCGTGAATTGTTACTGCGATTTATTTCACCATTGCGATCTTAACAAAAGAGTTTCACGATTCTGTCTAAGTAGAGAATTCTCTGCTCTTCTGAAGCCACAGCCATCAAAAGAAAGGGGAAAAAAAAAAAAAATAGCGATTCTCATTTTGACCAGAATTGTGCAGCTCTAAAGTGGACTCTATTTACGTGACTTCTGTAGGCAATTGGTTCCACTAAATTTTAGTTGGAGGTCATCATAGTAATAAAGGGGGATGAATATAAATGCACGCCACACTTTCACATATTTGTAAAAGATTTTGGGAAAACCATTCATCGTTGCCACTTGACAATTGTGTACTTCGTGATGGTCTATCACATAAAATAGATTTACGGTTGTAAAATACAAAATATAGAAAATTATAAGGCTTACCTATTATGTAAAAGTCACACATGGGAGTTTACTCCTTTAATCATTTCCTCCAACTGTCACAACGCCCTACAATACTTGTGCCCACAGGACTACATCAAATATACTGTAAGATTTGAGTCAACTAAAAAATGTTGAGGTTTTAAACTCCTGGTAACATCTTAATAGCTGAAGTGATTACCATTACAGCGCTGGGGTCCCAGCTACAAATCCCAACCAGGGATTAAACCAGTCTGTTCCCAGGCAAAAATTGGACTGTCCTAATAGCTAAAAGGTGTACAGTTCTGAAAAGCACTATATAAAATAGGAGTTACGTCAGCAGTATGTGTAGTCCTGCTGCCAATAAACAGACATGTTAATGCTGTATACAGACAAAGGGGGGTGGGTGATACAGCTAGAATAATGCTCTGTGCCTTCAGGATCACAGCACTAATATACATCAGTTCCCTAATACAACAGTGGCAGCAAGATCAGACTCATCAGTACAAAGTTAGATATGAACCGCTTTATTGTGCAATTCATTCCACAGGAATTTGTCCTTCCAGGATTACGCAACTCTTTCCCCCTCATCACAATCTCATTGCAGACAGAGAGCAGCCCATTTGCAGAACTAGAGAAAAATTCCAACAAACCAGGCAAACTTATTTACTAAAGCTGGAGAATGCAAACTCTGCATAGAAACCAATCAGCTTCCAGGCTTTTTGGTCAAAGCTTAAATTGAACAAGCTGAAGTTAGAAGCCAATCGATTGGCTACCATGCACAGCTGCGCCAGGATTTTACACTCTGGTTTTAGAGAATCAACCCCAGTGTGACAAAGTTCAGATCCAAGCAGCAATTCCAAGACGTCACACTTGTTCTAGGTCAGGGAGGCCAAACCTAATCAGTGAGTCACTGCTGCGGAACATGTGGCCCACGGGGCAGGGAACGGCTCCTTACACCTCAGGTGTTCAGCTTTGTGACCGGGGACAAACACAACAGTGACACGCCGGGGACAACGCAGCAACACCCTACTAACTAGGTCAGGCAGACACTGGCTTCCTTCTCTCATTGCCAGGGCGAGCTGACACAGGACACCCATTGTCAGTGAAGCAGCCAGCGGTGCATGCACATTATATAAAGTTGAGTTATAACTGGGCAGACAGTATTTATCACAGAGGACAGACTACAGCACGGTGCCCTCTATCAATCACACAGCCAACTACAATAACGTCACCCTTCTCACACTGCGGCAGTGTCCCTTATTCTACCTCTGGAGGTAAAACACTGCAGCAGTGCTTCCCATAGCTGTATACTAGAAGGTAATAGACTGCAGTATAGAAGCCGTATGATCACATCACACACACTGCTACCGCCATCGCAGACTGCAAAATGCAGCATTTCTCACCCCCTTCAAATATCAGACAGACTACAGCGCTGTGTACCCCAGAGACTGCTGTGTCATACAGGCTGCAGTAATCCATCACTGCAGGGCCATTGTCTGTATGAAAGCACAGCTACAGAGGTGGGGGCATCATACAAGGACTGTACACCTACAGCCATGCCCCCCTATACTGGCACAATACTGCAGCTATACCAAGCAGGGAGCTCCATTCAGATATGCCAGGCAAGGTGATATCTGCAGGGGCCACAAATTGGGCACTAGGGGGTCTATACCATAACAGAAGGTCCATATGTCAATACCTGAGCAGGCCTCTATCACTTTCACAGAGTGGAGAAACACTGCAGCAGTCTGTACAGGGCAACGTCCCAGCTGAGGGCCCCATATGTCAGATATGATCCCGACATACAACACATGAACAACACTACCGCAGTCTATCCTGTCCCCGCTACTTCATCTATTAGTGGTGGTCACCTTGTGTAATAAAGAGGGGCCTCAAGTGCAGCCCTGGCATCTCCAAGATATGTACACCATGGGATCCATATGTCACCATACTCTACAGTGTCGGGGGGGGGCAAAGAATGCACACTGCGTCCCCTCCAACCAGCATTAACATGCAACCTTCACCCCATTCTTATCCTGTCCACCCAACACATCCCCGCTTCCTATGCCTTACATATCCCCCCCCCCCACGATGCTGTCTTGTCAGTGTCACATCGCTAGCACCCCCCCCCCCCCAAAATAATTCTGTCTCCCTAGCATCACATTCCCACTTTTAATCCTTTATAAATTCCCCACTCATGTCACAAACCAATTCACCCCACCCCCCATTCAATGATCTTGCTAGCCCCAGTGTTAACCCCAATTCCAACCTCATTATCCCAACCCACTTCAATGATCCAGAACCCCCCCAGTGTCAACCCTACTTCCTATACCCCATAGCACCCCCTCCCCATCTACTCTTGATAACAATCAACCTCCTGGTGTCACATCCCCAATTCTTAACCCTCATAGCCCCCCCTTCCTCCACCCCAAAGCTCATTGCCCCCCCCCCCCATTTAAATGATCTATCCCGTGCCCCCCTCATTCCTAGCCCTAACAACTCATCTCTCACATCCCCAATTCCTGATATATTCCCCCCCCCCCCAATTATGGTTCAGTTCCCCCTCAGTGTCACACCCCCAATTCCTTTCCCTCATTGCCCCCCCACCCTCTAGTCCTTTTAACTGTCACAACCCCAATTCAAACAGCATTTACCCCCCCACCACCACCACACTAACCACTCGCCTACAGGGCAGTTACACCCCCCCCCCTTCCACCCAGGCCATTCTGCAGCACTCACACTTTGAATGACAATTGCACGGTCATGCTACACTGTACACAAACTAATTTTTTTTTTTTTTCCACATTTTCTTCATGCAAATAGAGCTTTCTTTTGGTGGCATTTAATCACTACTGGAGAGATGGAATATTACATTATATATATATATATATCCCTCTCATTTTGTAACAAAGTAATTTTTCTCCTTCCCTGATGTACACTAATACGAGGGGATGATTGGAATATGGGGGGGTGATTGAGACAGTTTAACGAAAAAAAAACAAAAAGCTAGGTGACGGAGGAAGGAGAGGGCATATCAGGGTATATTGGGGGGGGGGGGGGGGGGGGGTTATTTACCCCCCCCCCCGTCCAGTCCCCCTCAGTGTCACTACCCAGCTTCAACCTACCCGCCCCCCCCAATTCAGATCCACATTTTCTATCCCTTCTATATCTCAACCACTTTTAAAATGTTCCTCCTCCCATATCCCCAATTCCTGCCCCCTCCACCCTCAATATGCCCCCTCCCCAAAACACACATAAAAATAAAAAAATAGAAATTGAAGTCACACATCCCCCCCCCCCCCCCCCCCACAGTACAGAGAACATTGCCCTGTATAGACCCCAGGCAGGGTGGGGGAGGGGGGAGTCCCCAGGCGGGTCACGTGGCACACAGGTGGAGGGAAGCCGGGCTGTGAGGAGACAAGATGGCGGCGCGGAGCTCACAGACCGGCTCCAGTCACGTCACATGGTGGGGGGGGGGGGGGGGTCCGTACAGGAATACATCCCCCCCATATTGTAGTATAATATTCCCCCCCAGCACTGACAATAGAGGGGGAGGGGGTCCTCTATGGCGGCCGTGCCACGTCAGGCGGGTGAGGGCGCCCCCTACAGAGCCTCCCGGCTCCGTCATGGCGGACACGAGTGACGCAGCACGGCTGAGGAAAGACAACGAGGCCCCGGCCCGGAGAGGACCCCAGACCACCCGCTCCCTCCGGGACCCCAGACACTGCTCCCTCCGTAGACAATGGCCGCATCACCCCTCCTCCCCCGGAGAAACACCGGAGAGAAGGTGAGGATCTCCCCCAGGCTTCTATATGCTCCCCACCCGGCAATCCTCCTCATCCCCCGGACCCTCCTCTACACACAGCGCCCGCCGCCGTCCCTCCAGCACTAACCATGGTGGCAGATGTCTCCGGATTCTCCTGGCACAATGGAGCTTGGGAGACGCCTCACTGATGGAGGGCTCGGAGAAAAAGAAGGAAGCGGCGCGCTGACGTCACTCCAAAAGCAGAGGAGGGCCGCCCGCTGATTGGAGCGCGGGTCACGTGGTGCCGGCCGGCGGGGCGTAGGGGGGCGGGGGCTAAGGGAAGGGGCGGGGCGGAGAGCGAGGTGGGGAGAACGTGTCACTCCCTGGTAACCGTGACAACGTGATGCAGGCAGAACATGAAGCGCTGCAGAGAGCCCTGCACAGCGGCCAATGCGGAGTCCGCCGGATGACGTCATGGTGTCGCAGGAGAGGAATCCATCGCAATCCCTCTTCTCTGACTGCTGACGTCATACATGTGTCTCCTACAGACCTCCACACCAATGTATAAGACACACAAATCCCTCTGACGTCATACATGTGTCTCCTCCACACCACTGTATAAGGCACACAATCATAGGTGTGCGCAGCCTAATGCATTAAGGTGTGCACCCTTAAGCTGAAACACACATGCATGTGTATGTATCTACATATATATGACTCTGGCACATTGATCTCCCTGCTGGCACAGTGGAAGAGAAAAGGATAAACACTTCTCTTAGACCCCTTTCACACTGGAGCGGTTTTCAGGCGGTATTGCGCTAAAAATACCGCCTGAAAACCGCCCCTAAATAGCCTCCGCTGTTTGTTCAGTTTCACACTGAAGCGGTGCGCAGGCAGGGCGGTGAGAAAAGTCCTGCAAACCGCTTTTTTGGAGCGGGGAAGGAGCGGTGTATTCGCGCTGTACGAGGGATTTTAACCCTTTTTCGCCGCCAGCGGGGGGTAAAACTGCACCGCTAGCGGCCGAATACCGCTGCAAGAACGACGGTACAGCAGCGCTAAAAATAGCGCTGTTGTACCGCCGACGTCCCCACCGCCCCAGTGTGAAAGGGGCCTTATGGTAGCCGGTAAGAGGGAGATCTTTCCCATGTTCCTGTTGCTACACAGAAGGATAACACTAATGCGCATGGGGGGATTAGGGTGTGCCTGGGCACACCCGGCACACCCTGTGCGCACGCCTATGCACACAATCCCTCTGACGTCATACATGTGTCTCCACACCAATGTATAAGGCACACAAATCCCTCTTCTCTGACGTCATACATGTGTCTCCTCCACACCAATGTATGACACACAATCTCTCTTCTCAGGCGTCATACATGTGTCTCCTCCACACCAATGTATAAGACACACAAATCTCTCTTCTCTGACGTCATACATGTGTCTCCTCCACACCACTGTATAAGACACACAATCCCTCTTCTCTGACATCATACATGTGTCTCCTCCACACCAATGTATAAGGCACACAATCCCTCTTCTCTGACGTCATACATGTGTCTCCTCCACATCAATGTATAAGGCACACAATCCCTCTGACGTCATACATGTGTCTCCTCCACATCAATGTATAATAAACACAATCCCTCTGACGTCATACATGTATCTCCTCCACACCACTGTATAAGGCACACAATCATAGGTGTGCGCAGCCTAATGCATTAGGGTGTGCACCCTTAAGCTGAAACACACATGCATGTGTATGTATCTACATATATATGACTCTGGCACATTGATCTCCCTGCTGGCACAGTAGAAGAGAAAAGGATAAACACTTCTCTTATGGTAGCCGGTAAGAGGGAGATCTTTCCCATGTTCCTGTTGCTACACAGAAGGATAACACTAATGCGCATGGGGGGATTAGGGTGTGCCTGGGCACACCCGGCACACCCTGTGCGCACGCCTATGCACACAATCCCTCTGACGTCATACATGTGTCTCCACACCAATGTATAAGGCACACAATCCCTCTTCTCTGACGTCATACATGTGTCTCCTCCACACCTAATGTACAACCCCCACAATCCCTCTTCTCTGACGTCATACATGTGTCTCCTCCACACCACTGTATAAGACACACAATCCCTCTTCTCTGACATCATACATGTGTCTCCTCCACACAAATGTATAATAAACACAAATCCCTCTTCTCTGACGTCATACATGTGTCTCCTCCACACCAATGTATAAGACACACAATCCCTCTTCTCTGACATCATACATGTGTCTCCTCCACATCAATGTATAAGGCACACAATCCCTCTTCTCTGACGTCATACATGTGTCTCCTCCACACCAATATATAAGACACACAAATCCCTCTTCTCTGACGTCATACATGTGTCTCCTCCACACCAATATATAAGACACACAAATCCCTCTTCTCTGACGTCATACATGTGTCTCCTCCCCACCAATGTATAAGGCACACAATCCCTCTTCTCTGACGTCATACATGTGTCTCCTCCACACCAATATATAAGACACACAAATCCCTCTTCTCTGACGTCATACATGTGTCTCCTCCACACCAATGTATGACACACAATCCCTCTTCTCTGACGTCATACATGTGTCTCCTCCACACCAATGTATAAGACACACAATCCCTCTTCTCTGACATCATACATGTGTCTCCTCCACACCAATATATAAGACACACAAATCCCTCTTCTCTGACGTCATACATGTGTCTCCTCCACACCAATGTATAAGACACACAATCCCTCTTCTCTGACGTCATACATGTGTCTCCTCCACACCAATGTATAAGGCACACAATCCCTCTTCTCTGACGTCATACATGTGTCTCCTCCACACCAATGTATAACCCCCACAATCCCTCTTCTCTGACGTCATACATGTGTCTCCTCCACACCAATATATAAGACACACAAATCCCTCTTCTCTGACGTCATACATGTGTCTCCTCCACACCAATGTATAAGGCACACAATCCCTCTTCTCTGACGTCATACATGTGTCTCCTCCCCACCAATGTATAAGGCACACAATCCCTCTTCTCTGACGTCATACATGTGTCTCCTCCACACCAATGTATAAGGCACACAATCCCTCTGACGTCATACATGTGTCTCCTCCACACCAATGTATAAGGCACACAATCCCTCTGACGTCATACATGTGTCTCCTCCACACCAATGTATAACCCCCACAATCCCTCTTCTCTGACGTCATACATGTGTCTCCTCCACATCAATGTATAAGTCACACAATCCCTCTTCTCTGACGTCATACATGTGTCTCCTCCACATCAATGTATAAGACATACAATCCCTCTTCTCTGACGTCATGCACGTGTCTCCTCCACACCAATGTATAAGACACACAATCCCTCTTCTCTGACATCATGCATGTGTCTCCTCCACACCAATGTATAAGGCACACAATCCCTCTTCTCTGACGTCATACATGTGTCTCCTCCACACCAATGTATAAGGCACACAATCCCTCTTCTCTGACGTCATACATGTGTCTCCTCCACACCAATGTATAAGGCACACAATCCCTCTTCTCTGACATCATACATGTGTCTCCTCCACACCAATGTATAAGACACACAATCCCTCTTCTCTGACATCATACATGTGTCTCCTCCACACCAATGTATAAGGCACACAATCCCTCTTCTCTGACATCATACATGTGTCTCCTCCACACCAATGTATAAGGAACACAGGGGGTTATTTACGAAAGGCAAATCCACGGCACTGCAAGTGCACTTGGAAGTGCAGTCGCTCTAAGGTTACTTTCACATTGAGGTGTGCGGGCGCTGGCGGTACAGGGGCGCTAAATATAGCGCCGCTTTACCGTTGTTTTAGCGGCGCTACCGAGGCAGAATTAACCCCCCGCTAGTGGCCGAAAAAGGGTTAAAACCACCAGTAAAGCGCCGCTGCAGTGGCACTTTGCGGGCGAGTTTGCAGCGCTGCCCCATTGTTTTCAATGGGAAGGGGCGCTTTAGGAGCGGTAAATACACAGCTCCTACAGCGCTCCAAAGATGCGGCTTGCAGGACTTTTTTGACCGCCTTGCAAGCGCACAGCTCCAGTGTGAAAGCCCTTGGGGCTTTCATATTGGAGTGCATTGAGCGGCTCTTTCGGGACGCTTTGCAGGCACAATTTTTAGCACTTTAGCGCCTGCAAAGCGCCTCAGTGTGAAAGGAGCCTTAATCTAAGGGGTAGATCTGAAATGAGGGGAAGCTCTGCTGATTTTATCATCCAATCATGTGCAACCTAAAATGCTGTTTTTTATTTTCCTTGCATGTCCCCCTCGGAACTAAAGTGACTTTACTTCCAAGTGATCTTTCAGTGCAAAGTGGGTTTTCCTTTAGTAAATAACCCCCACAATCTCTCTTCTCTGACTACTAATATTGCCATTTATTCAGCTGTTCTTTCATGAAGCTGGGTCTGTACAATAGATCAGGATCAGACCATACACTATATAATATGTTATATTACCTTTCATTGGAATAGGACAGGACTCTCCTAACAGGGGGGCCTATGTCACCCTTTCCTTGTCTTTCTCTGGTCCCCAGCCTACGATTCCTCCCAGTGACACCAATGATGAGGAACAATTCCTCCCACTGACACCAATGATGAGGAACAATTCCTCCCACTGACACCAATGACGAGGAAGGATTCCTTCCAGTGACACCAATGATGAGGAACAATTCATCCCGGTGACACCAATGATGAGGAACGATTCTTCCCACTGACACCAATGATGATGAATGATTCTTTCCACTGACACCAATGATGAGGAACGATTCCTCCCACTGACACCAATGATGAGGAACGATTCCTTCCAGTGACACCAATGATGTGGAACGATTCCTCCCACTGACACCAATGATGAGGAACGATTTTTCCCACTGACACCAATGATGAGGAATGATTCTTTCCACTGACACCAATGATGAGGAACGATTCCTCCCACTGACACCAATGATGTGGAACGATTCCTCCCACTGACACCAATGATGAGGAACGATTCTTCCCACTGACACCAATGATGAGGAACGATTCCTTCCACTGACACCAATGATGTGGAACGATTCCTCCCACTGACACCAATGATGAAGAACGATTCTTCCCACTGACACCAATGATGAGGAATGATTCTTTCCCCTGACACAATGATGTGGAACGATTCCTTCCACTGAAACCAATGATAAGGAACGATTCCTTCCACTGACACCAATGATGAGGAATGATTCCTCCCACTGACACCAATGACGAGGAGCGCTTCCTCCCACTGACACCAATGATGAGGAATGATCCCTCCCACTGACACCAATGACGAGGAGCGATTCTTCCCACTGACACCAATGACGAGGAGCGATTCCTCCCACTGACACCAATGATGAGGAATGATCCCTCCCACTGACACCAATGACGAGGAGCGATTCTTCCCACTGACACCAATGATGAGGAACGGTTCTTTCCACTGACACCAATGATGAGGTCTTATTCCTACCACTGATAAAAACAATGGAGCACTTTTCTTTTCACTGACACCAACAATGGGGGAAATATTTCTCCTATTGACACCAACAATGAATACTATATCTCTCACTGACACCATGATGAGAAACGATTCCTCCCACTGGTACCAAGAATGGATCACTTTTCTCCCACTGACACCAACAATGGGGCTCTGTTTTTCCTTCCACTAATACCAACAGTGGGGCACTATTCCTCCCCACTAACACCTATGATGGGGCACTATTCCTTTCACTGGTACCAACAATGGATCACTATTCCTCCAACTGACACCAATGATGGGGTACTATTCCCACCAATAAAAACGATGCTTGGACATTAAATCAGCAAACCTAGATAATCCAATCAAAGGGTATCCAATTTGGCAGGCCCCCACACTGTATAGTTGCTGGTAGATCTCAAGGAGATTGTGCAATCAGATTGCATAATGTATGGTCAGACTTTGCCGATTCCTGCTGGAGCCAATCGTGCATTGGCCTGCATGTTAAAATGCTACATTTTACCACGTAAGTGAGTGTGACTATAGCTTTAATGCGTCACACCAAGAGCATGGTAAAAAGCTATTATATGTTGTCTTGTGTGCTAAAACGCACATGCGTTAGCTAGCTGTGTTGGGATGCCATTAAGATTGAATGATCTGTACAAACAATACAAGACGCATTTTGTCACGCCGCATGAATGTGCTCAATTTCCAGCATGTTGCGATTTTGTAGCATTAAGCAGCGCCATTCTCACGTGTCAGTATTTATTTCCTTTGTGCTTTGACAAGTCAGTTGACATGCGCTCCATTTTTGAATTTAGAATTTGGAGTGGGTCCAGGAGAACTTCATCCCTTCCTGATGGTGGGACCCGGAATACACCGCTCATGTCTGTGGTCTAAGTACCTATGGAGTTTGTGCGCATGCGCAGATGTTCCGCTGGTCTCTGGCGAATCCTGATGCCTGTGGCACATCTGCGCACATGCAGAATCGGTATGGCTGCATTCACACGTGAACGTGGGCAGAATCACCAGGATTCCAGCGCTGCAATTTCAAATGGCTGCAAAACGCAGGGCGCGTTTGCGACACCATTACTTCTAATGGCACCCCAATCACACCGCTTTCGTCATGCCGTAAATCTCGCTGCAATTGTGGCAAATACCAACGCGCAAAGCTTTTCACTCTAACCAGGCTTGGCCCTACCATGGGTCCCAGGCAGCACTTTAAGAGGGGCGGCAACAGGGGCGCACTGCCCGAGGACCCAAGGCTCCCTCCCTCTAGCATGCAGTGTCATCCTTGCATCATGCTCCGCCCCCCCCCAGACCCGCCCTGCCCCCCAGCAGTACAAGTTGTATGGCTAGGAAGTTGTATGGCTAGAGGGGCGTGGCGGAGGGGTGGAGCAGCTCTCCCGATCCCAGAATAGCACACAGGCTTCAATAGCAGGAGCTTTCGTGGTGCTGCACAATTCATATACCTGTGAGCTGAGCTGATGTTTTTGGGCATGTCTCTTTACTGGAGGGGGCAATGTCTCTTTACTGGAGGGGGCATGTCTCTTTACTGGAGGGGGCATGTCTCTTTACTGGAGGGGGCATTGTCTCTTTACTGAAGGGGGCATTGTATCTTTACTGGAGGGGGCAATGTCTCTTTACTGGAGGGGGCATTATCTCTTTACTGGAGGGGGCATTGTCTCTTTACTGGAGGGGGCAATGTCTCTTTACTGGAGGGGGCATTGTCTCTTTACTGGAGGGGGCAATGTCTCTTTGCTGGGGGGGCATTGTCTCTTTACTGGAGGGGGCAACGACTCTTTACTGGAGGGGGCATTGTCTCTTTGCTGGAGGGGGCAATGTCTCTTTACTGGAGGGGGCATTGTCTCTTTACTGGACGGGGCATTGTCTCTTTACTGGAGGGGGCAATGTCTCTTTACTGGAGGGGGCAATGTCTCTTTACTGGAGGGGGCAATGTCTCTTTACTGGAGGGGGCAATGTCTATTTACTGGAGGAGGAATTGTCTCTTTACTTGAGGGGGCATTGTCTCTTTACTGGAGGAGGAATTGTCTCTTTACTGGAGGGGGCATTGTCTCTTTGCTGGAGGGGGCAATGTCTCTTTACTGGAGGGGGAATTGTCTCTTTACTGGAGGAGGCAATGTCTCTTTGCTGGAGGGGGCAATGTCTCATTACTAGGGATGAGCTGAACACCCCCCCCCCCCCCCCCGGTTCAGTTCGCAGCATAACCTGCGAACGGACCGAAAGTTTGCGTGAACTTTAGAACCCCATTAAAGTCTATGGGACTCGAACGTTCAAAATCAAAAGTTTTAATTTTAAAGGCTAATATGCATGGTATTGTCCTAAAAAGGGTTTGGGGACCCCGGTCCTGCCCCAGGGGACATGTATCAATGCAGAAAAAAGTTTTAAAAACGGCAGTTTTTTGGGGGCAGTGATTTTAATGATACTTAAAGTGAAAAAAAAATTTGAAATATTCCTTTAAATATCGGACCTGGGGGGCGTCTATAGTATGCCTGTAAAGTGGCGCGTGTTTCCCGTGCTTAGAACAGTCCCTGCACAAAATGACATTTTTAAAGGAATAAAAGTCATTTAAAACTGCTTGCGGCTTTAACCACTTGACGACCACTCACTGTATAAGTACGTCATTTTTTTGAAGATGGATATCTCGGTAACGGCAGCAGCTGCTGCCACAACCGAGGTATCCATCTTTACAGCGAGCGGTTCTGCACACGATAATGGTGGTCTCTGCGGCGGGTTTGCCGCGAGATCACCGTTATCGGCGGCGGGAGAGGTGCCACCCCCCCTCCCGCCGCTCTCCCGCGCCCTCCGCCGCTTACCGGAGCCGTCGGTAGCGGCGGAGGAGATCGGGACCTGTCACTGCTGAGGTACTGAGACGAGTGAGGCCAAGATGGCCCCCACCCGTCTCTATACCATGTGACGGCCGGAGCGACGTCATTTTGACGGCTCCGCCCACTTCTCTTAAAGGCACAATTTTTTTTGTGTCATTTTTTTAAACGACTTTTTTTTTTTTTTTTTTTCATTATAGTGTAAATATGAGATCTGAGGACTTTTTGACCCCAGATCTCATATTTAAGAGGACCTGTCATGTTTTTTTCTATTACAAGGGATGTTTACATTCCTTGTAATAGGAATAAAAGTGATCCAAAATTTTTTTTTTTTAAAACAGTGAAAAAATAAATAAAATAAAGTAAAATAAATAATAAAAAAAAAAAAATTTTTTTTTAAAGCGCCCTGTCCCGACGAGCTCGCGCGCAGAAGCGAACGCATACGTGAGTAGCGCCTGCATATGAAAACGGTGGTCAAACCACACATGTGAGGTATCGCCACGACCGGTAGAGCGAGAGCAATAATTCTAGCCCTAGACCTCCTCTGTAGCGCAAAACATGCAACCTGTAGAATTTTTTAAACGTCGCCTATGGAGATTTTTAAGGGTAAAAGTTTGACGCTATTCCACGAGCGGGCGCAATTTTGAAGCGTGACATGTTGGGTATCAATTTACTTGGCATAACATTATATTTCACAATATAAAAAAAAAATGGGCTAACTTTACTGTTGTCTTATTTTTTTATTCAAAAAAGTGAATTTTTTCCAAAAAAAGTGCGCTTATAAGACGGCTGCGCAAATACGGTGCAAAAAAAAGTATTGCAATGACTGCCATTTTATATTCTAGGGTGTTAGAAAAAAAACATATATAATGTTTGGGGGTTCTAAGTAATTTTCTAGCAAAAAAACCTGTTTTAAACATGTAAACACCTAAAATCCAAAACGAGGTAATATTATGTCGGGTCCCGGCAATATTGATGAAAATCAGTTCAACAAACGGCATGGGCCCTCCCCCCCCCCCCCAGTCCATTACCAGGCTCTTTGGGTCTTGTATGAATATTAAGGGGAACCCCGCACCCAAATTAAAAAAGGAAAGGCATGGGGCCCCCAGGCCCTATATACTCTGAACAGCAGTATACAGGCGGTGCAAACAAGACAGGGACTGTAGGTTTGTTGTTAAGTAAAATCTGTTTGTAATTGTGAACTGTTACATTTTTATAATGTAGCTCCAGCCAAAAAATCTATTTTTAAGCTTTTTGGAAAACATAGGGAAGGGTTATCACCCCTGTAACATTTGTTTTGCTGTCTGTGCACCTCTTCAGAAGATTTCACCTCACTTTCTGTCCCAATGACAAATGTTTTTTGAAAATTTGGGGTTTTTAGTGAAACAAGAATTGGTGATAAAGCATCAGTGGAGAGGAGACACGTTTTTCCCATATTAACTCTTACAGGAGAGAATTTCCCTTCCTAAGGGTAGATTTCATCTCACTTCCTGTTGTCTCCTTCCGTTTGCAAGTAGAAGTCGTTTGTAAGTTGGATGTTTAAAAGTAGGGGCCTGCCCTATGTACTCTGCAGAAATTGGGACCTTAGGTTTTGGTGTTGCCACAACACTGTAAGCCCTCACAGTTACTCTTGGTTGGCGCAGGAACGAGCCCTGCTGTAAAATATTAGATTAAGAATTGTAATTACATGCCATTGTTAAACAGGGGCAGAAAAATTGGGCCTTTGGTGGTGGTGGTGGTGGCGGTGCTGGTGCCACAACACTGTAAGTCCTCACAGATACTCTTGGTTTTGCGCTGGAACGGGCCCTGCTGTGAAATATTATATCAAGAATTGTAATTACATGCACCTATTGAACAGGGGCAGAAAAATTCGGCCTTTGGTGGTGGTGGTGGTGTTGCCACAACACTGTAAGCCCTCACAGTTACTCTTGGTGGGCGCAGGAATGGGCCCTGCTGTGAAATATTAGATCAAGAATTGTAATTACATGCACCTGTTGAACAGGGGCAGAAAAATTGGGCCTTTGGTGGTGGTGGTGGTGTTGCTACAACACTGTAAACCCTCACAGTTACTCTTGGTGGGTGCAGGAATGGGCCCTGCTGTGAAATATTAGATAAAGAATTGTAATTACATGTCCCTGTTCAACAGGGGCAGAAAAATTGGGCCTTAGGCACTGGTGCCACAACACTGCAACCCCTCACAGATGCAATAGTTGGAGCGCAGGAATGAGCCCTGCTGCAAAGTATTGCATCAAAAATTGTAATTACATGCCCCTGTTAAACAGGGGCTGAAAAATTGGGCCTTAGCCACTGGTGCTGGTGCCACAACACTGCAACCCCTCACAGATACTCTAGTTAAGTGCAGCAATGAACCCTCCTGCAAAATATTGCATCAAAAATTCTAATTACACGCCCCTGTTAAACAGGGGCTGAAAAATTGGGCCTTAGCCACTGGTGGCGGCGCCCAGAACCAAAAATGTTCTTACAAGCTATCAGCATGATCATTCAGGAGGAAGAGGATAATCAGTGGGAAAGGTGTCCAAGTCTGATCTTGCCCCTTGGTAATCCTGCACCATGTGAATCAGACGCTGGCGATAGTTGCTGGAACCGATCAGACCTTGGGGCTGCGGACTAAAAAATTGTCTGAACGCATCGGTCAGACGGCCACCTTCTCCACCGCTCCATTTGTGACTGACCGAAGCCTCAGCAACACGTTGTCCAGGAGGACCAGGAAATTGTAACCTCCCAGGCTCTGGAAACGCGTTGCACAAACCTTTCTGCAAGGCCTCCCGAAGATGTTTCATCCTCTGCTTCCTCTGCAACAGCAAGATAAGGTCCGCAACCTTACCCTTGTAACGTGGATCAAGGAGAGTTGCCAGCCAGTAATCATCCCTCCCCTTAATACCACGAATACAGAGATCCTTCCGCAGGCTTTGCAGGATCAGGGAGGCCATGCAGCGTAGGTTTGCTGAGGCATTCGGTCCAGAGTCCTCTGGGTCACTAAGGACGACATGATCCGCAGCCACCTTGTCCCAGCCACGTACAAGTCCATGGGTTTCTTCGGACTATAAATGATCCCTTGAAGACTGCTGCTGATGCTGATGCTGAGTGCCAGGCTCCCCCTCCATGCTGACACAATCCTCCTCCTCCCCCTCCCCCTCATCCTCTTTCTGTGTGATCGGCGGGCATGCAGGAACACTGTCTGGATAAAGGAGGCCTTGAGAGGTAAGGAAGTCCTCCTCTTCCTCCCTCTGTTCTGCCTCAAGTGCCCTGTCCATTATTCCACGCAGCGTGTGCTCCAACAGGTAGACAAGAGGTACAGTGTCACTGATGCATGCACTGTCACTGCTCACCATCCTTGTGGCCTCCTCAAATGGTGACAGGACAGTGCATGCATCCCTGATCATAGCCCACTGGCCTGGGGAAAAAAACCAAGGTCCCCTGACCCTGTCCTTGTGCCATAGTCGCATAGGTACTCATTGATGGCCCTCTGCTGCGTGTGCAGCCGCTGCAGCATGGTCAACGTTGAGTTCCACCTGGTGGGCATGTCACAGATTAGGCGGTTCTTGGGCAGGTTAAATTCCTTTTGGAGGTCAGCCAGCCGAGCACTGGCATTATGTGACCTGCGGAAATGCACACAGAATTTCCTTGTCTGCCTCAGGACATCCTGTAAGCCCGGGTACCTGCCCAAGAACCGCTGCAGCACCAAGTTAAGGACGTGAGCCAAACAGGGCACATGGGTCAGTTGTCCCTGTCGGAGGGCGGAGAGGAGGTTGGTGCCATTGTCGCAAACCACCATACCTGCCTTAAGCTGGCATGGCGTCAACCCCCTCTGAACCTGCCCCTGCAGAGCTGACAGAATCTCTGCCCCAGTGTGGCTCCTGTCCCCCAAGCACAACAGCTCAAGCACCGCATGGCATCTTTTTGCCTGCGTGCTTGCGTAGCCCCTTGAACGCCTATGGAGTACCGCTGGTTCCAAGGACAAATCAGCACAGGAAGAGGCCATGGACGAAGAAGAAGAGGAGAGGGTGGAGGAGAGAGGTGTGGCAGAATCACCACTAGTAGAATTTTGGAGGCATGGTGGCGGAACAACCTCCAACACTACTGCACACTGTCCTGCATCCTTCCCAGCTGCCAGAAGAGTCACCCAGTGCGCGGTGAAAGATAGGTAACGTCCCTGTCCATGCCTGCTGGACCATGAGTCAGTGGTAATATGCACCTTACCACTGACCCCCCTGTCCAGTGAGGCCAAGACATTGCCTTCCACATGCCGGTAGAGAGCCGGAATCGCCTTCCGTGAGAGAAAGTGGCGTTTGGGAACCTGCCACTGAGGAACTGCACATTCCACAAACTCATGGAAGGGGGCAGAGTCTACCAACTGAAAAGGCAGCAGTTGAAGTGCTAGCAATTTAGCCAAGCTAGCATTCAACCGCTGGGCATGTGGATGGCTGGGAGCGAACTTCTTTCGGTGGTTCAGCAGCTGGGGCAGGGAAATTTGCCTGGTACAATCTGACATCGGTGTACCGATAGCAGATTGCATGCAAATACTTGGCTGTGACACACCTAATTCTACACCTTCATTCCTCTCAGTGCAGGTCTCAGAGAGGACTGAAGGTCTAGTGGGGTTGGAGATCCCAGCTGATGAGGAGCAAGGAGAGGTCCTCTTTGTTCTTTGGTGTGGGTCTTTTAGGTACGCTTGCCAATGAACTGCATGGCAGGTCGCCATATGTCTGGTCAAGCATGTGGTGCCCAAGCAGGTGATGTTTTGGCCACGCGAGATACGCTTGAGACATATGTTGCAAATAGCAGCAGTGGGATCTGATGCACTCATCTCAAAAAAGGCCCACACCAAAGAACTTTTGGAATAACGCGCAGAGACAGCAGCGCCCTGCACATGCGGAGCTCTGCGGTGTGATGCAGTCAGTGTGCTGCCCTGAAGGTGGCCCCTGGAGGGAATCCTGCCTTGTTGGTGATGTGCCTCCTCCTCTCTCCTATTGGGCACCCACGTGGAGTCAGTGGCTTCCTCATCATCCCCTCCCTCTTCATCACTGGAGCAAACCTGGCAGTATGCTGCAGCTGGGGGAACATGACTGCCAGATTGCTGTCCTTCTTGGGCACCCCCTCTCTCTGGGCTCACGTTACTGCCTTCCTCTAGCTGGGTACCATCATCGGAGCCTTCAAAATGCTGGGCATCCTCCTGGAGCATGTACCCAACACTGTGGTCAAACAGTTCGAGGGATTCCTCAGGAGGACATGGTGGGGCTAGGGAAGGAGTGACTGATGCCATTGAGCCGAGGGAAGAGGCCGGGTTGGCAGCTGCTTTGCCAGACAAAGTACCTTGAGCCTGGATGAGAGAGGATGAGGAGGATGAGGACGGCTTGGTCATCCACTCTACCAAGCCTTCCGCATTTTGCGGCTCAACACGTCCAGCTGCCAAAAAAAAAGGACAAGCATGTCCCACGGCCACGTGCTGATGAGGATGCACCGTCTCCACGACCAGCACTGTTGCCTCTAGAGCCTGCTTGCCCTCTTTTATTGGCTTGTGACTGTCTGCCTCTCCTTGTTGGCCTTCCAGACATACTAATGGCCTGCAGTGAGATGTAGCTGCACAAAGCTGGGATGTATATATACTGATACTGCAGCTAGCAGAATCAACTGCCTGCCTGTAGTATTATTAGTATGAGAACACCAGCAATTATCTTCAGGTAGCTTTAGGTGCACACTGTGCAGAGGACACAGTACACTAACTGTAAATACTGTAGCTGCCTGCCTGTGGTATTAATAGGATCAGAAGAACACCAACAATTTTATTCAGGTAGCTTTAGGTGCACACTGTGCAGAGGACACAGTACACTAACTGTAAATACTGTAGCTGCCTGCCTGTAGTATTAATAGGAGCAGAAGAACACCACCAATATTCTTCAGGTAGCTTTAGGTGCACACTGTGCAGAGGACACAGTACACTAACTGAAGATACTGTAGCTGCCTGCCTGTGATATTAATAGGATCAGAAGAACACCACCAATTTTCTTCAGGTAGCTTTAGGTGCACACTGTGCAGAGGACACAGTACACTAACTGTAAATACTGTAGCTGCCTGCCTGTGGTATTAATAGCAGCAGAAGAACACCACCAATTTTTTTTCAGGTAGCTTTAGGTGCACACTGTGCAGAGGACACAGTACACTAACTGTAAATACTGTAGCTGCCTGCCTGTGGTATTAATAGGAGCAGAACAACAGCAATTGTCTTCAGGTAGATTTAGGTGCACACTGTGCAGAGGACACAGTACACTAACTGTAAATACTGTAGCTGCCTGCCTGTGGTATTAATAGAAGCAGAAGAACACCACCAATTTTTTTTCAGGTAGCTTTAGGTGCACACTGTGCAGAGGACACAGTACACTAACTGTAAATACTGCAGCTGCCTGCCTGTGGTATTAATAGGAGCAGAACAACAGCAATTGTCTTCAGGTAGCTTTAGGTGCACACTGTGCAGAGGACACAGTACACTAACTGTGAATACTGTAGCTGCCTGCCTGTGGTATTAATAGGATCAGAAGAACACCAACAATTTTATTCAGGTAGCTTTAGGTGCACACTGTGCAGAGGACACAGTACACTAACTGTGAATACTGTAGCTGCCTGCCTGTGGTATTAATAGGATCAGAAGAACACCACCAATTTTCTTCAGGTAACTTTAGGTGCACACTGTGCAGAGGACACAGTACACTAAATGTAAATACTGTAGCTGCCTGCCTGCGGTATTAATAGGAGCAGAACACCACCGATTTTCTTCAGGTAGCTTTAGGTGCACACTGTGCAGAGGACACAGTACAATAACTGTAAATACTGTAGCTGCCTGCCTGTGGTATTAATAGGAGCAGAACAACAGCAATTGTCTTCAGGTAGCTTTAGGTGCACACTGTGCAGAGGACGGACTACACTAACTTGTAAATACTGCAGCTGCCTGCGGTACTAATAGGAGCAGAAGAACACCACCAATTTTCTTCAGGTAGCTTTAGGTGCACACTGTGCAGAGGACACAGTACAATAACTGTAAATACTGTAGCTGCCTGCCTGTGGTATTAATAGGAGCAGAACAACAGCAATTGTCTTCAGGTAGCTTTAGGTGCACACTGTGCAGAGGACACACTACACTAACTTGTAAATACTGCAGCTGCCTACGGTACTAATAGTAGCAGAAGAACACCACCAATTTTTTTCAGGTAGCTTTAGGTGCACACTGTGCAGAGGACACAGTACACTAACTGTAAATACTGTAGCTGCCTGCCTGTGGTATTAATAGGAGCAGAACAACAGCAATTGTCTTCAGGTAGCTTTAGGTGCACACTGTGCAGAGGACACAGTACACTAACTGTAAATACTGTAGCTGCCTGCCTGTGGTATTAATAGGATCAGAAGAACACCACCAATTTTCTTCAGGTAGCTTTAGGTGCACACTGTGCAGAGGACACAGTACACTAACTGTAAATACTGTAGCTGCCTGCCTGTGGTATTAATAGGATTAGAAGAACACCACCAATTTTCTTCAGGTAACTTTAGGCGCACACTGTGCAGAGAACACAGTACACTAAATGTAAATACTGTAGCTGCCTGCCTGCAGTATTAATAGGAGCAGAAGAACACCACCAATTTTCTTAAGGTAGCTTTAGGTGCACACTGTGCAGAGGACACAGTACAATAACTGTAAATACTGTAGCTGCCTGCCTGTGGTATTAATAGGAGCAGAACAACAGCAATTGTCTTCAGGTAGCTTTAGGTGCACACTGTGCAGAGGACACACTACACTAACTTGTAAATACTGCAGCTGCCTACGGTACTAATAGGATCAGAAGAACACCACCAATTTTCTTCAGGTAGCTTTAGGTGCACACTGTGCAGAGGACGCACTACACTAACTTGTAAATACTGCAGCTGCCTGCGGTACTAATAGGATCAGAAGAACACCACCAATTTTCTTCAGGTAGCTTTAGGTGCACACTGTGCAGAGGACGCACTACACTAACTGTAAATACTGTAGCTGCCTGCGGTACTAATAGGATCAGAAGAACACCACCAATTTTCTTCAGGTAGCTTTAGGTGCACACTGTGCAGAGGACACAGTACACTAACTCTAAATACTGTAGCTGCCTGCCTGTGGTATTAGGAGGATCAGAAGAACACCAACAATTTTATTCAGGTATCTTTAGGTGCACACTGTCCAGAGGACACAGTACACTAACTGTAAAAACTGTAGCTGCCTGCCTGTGGTATTAATAGGAGCAGAACCACAGCAATTGTCTTCAGGTAGCTTTAGGTGCACACTGTGCAGAGGACACAGTACACTAACTGTAAATACTGTAGCTGCCTGCCTGTGGTATTAATAGGAGCAGAAGAACACCACCAATTTTCTTCAGGTAGCTTTAGGTGCACACTGTGCAGAGGACACAGTACAATAACTGTAAATACTGTAGCTGCCTGCCTGTGGTATTAATAGGAGCAGAACAACAGCAATTGTCTTCAGGTAGCTTTAGGTGCACACTGTGCAGCAGACGCACTACACTAACTTGTAAATACTGCAGCTGCCTACGGTACTAATAGGATCAGAAGAACACCACCAATTTTCTTCAAGTAGCTTTAGGTGCACACTGTGCAGAGGATGCACTACACTAACTTGTAAATACTGCAGCTGCCTGCGGTACTAATAGGATCAGAAGAACACCACCAATTTTCTTCAGGTAGCTTTAGGTGCACACTGTGCAGAGGACGCTCTACACTAACTGTAAATACTGTAGCTGCCTGCGGTACTAATAGGATCAGAAGAACACCACCAATTTTCTTCAGGTAGCTTTAGGTGCACACTGTGCAGAGGACACAGTACACTAACTCTAAATACTGTAGCTGCCAGCCTGTGGTATTAATAGGATCAGAAGAACACCACCAATTTTCTTCAGGTAGCTTTAGGTGCACACTGTGCAGAGGACACAGTACACTAACTGTAAATACTGTAGCTGCCTGCCTGTGGTATGAAGAGGATCAGAAGAACACCAACAATTTTATTCAGGTATCTTTAGGTGCACACTGTCCAGAGGACACAGTACACTAACTGTAAAAACCGTAGCTGCCTGCCTGTGGTAATAATAGGAGCAGAACAACAGCAATTGTCTTCAGGTAGCTTTAGGTGCACACTGTGCAGAGGACGCACTACACTAACTTGTAAATACTGCAGCTGCCTACGGTACTAATAGGATCAGAAGAACACCACCAATTTTCTTCAGGTAGCTTTAGGTGCACACTGTGCAGAGGACGCACTACACTAACTTGTAAATACTGCAGCTGCCTGCGGTACTAATAGGATCAGAAGAACACCACCAATTTTCTTCAGGTAGCTTTAGGTGCACACTGTGCAGAGGACACACTACACTAACTGTAAATACTGTAGCTGCCTGCAGTACCAATAGGATCAGAAGAACACCACCAATTTTCTTCAGGTAGCTTTAGGTGCACACTGTGCAGAGGACACAGTACACTAACTATAAATACTGTAGCTGCCTGCCTGTGGTATTAATAGGATCAGAAGAACACCACCAATTTTCTTCAGGTAGCTTTAGGTGCACACTGTGCAGAGGACACAGTACACTAACTGTAAATACTGTAGCTGCCTGCCTGTGGTATGAAGAGGATCAGAAGAACACAAACAATTTTATTCAGGTATCTTTAGGTGCACACTGTCCAGAGGACACAGTACACTAACTGTAAATACTGTAGCTGCCTGCCTGCGGTATTAATAGGAGCAGAACAACAGCAATTGTCTTCAGGTAGCTTTAGGTGCACACTGTGCAGAGGACGCACTACACTAACTTGTAAATACTGCAGCTGCCTGCAGTACTAATAGGATCAGAAGAACACCACCAATTTTCTTCAGGTAGCTTTAGGTGCACACTGAGACATTGTCTCTTTACTGGAGGGGGCAATGTCTCTTTACTGGAGGGGGCAATGTCTCTTTACTGGAGAAGGCACTGTCTCTTTTCTGGGGTGGGATGTCTCTTTACTGGAGGGGGCATTGTCTCTTTGCTGGAGGGGGCATTGTCTCTTTACTGGAGGGGGCATGTCTCTTTACTGGAGGGGGCATTGCCTCTTTACTGGAGGGGGAATTGTCTCTTTACTGGAGTGGGCAATGTCTCTTTGTTGGAGGGGGCACTGTCTCTTTGCTGGAGGGGGCAATGTCTCTTTGCTGGAGGGGGCATTGTCTCTTTGCTGGAGGGAGCATTGTCTCTTTGCTGGAGGGGGGCATTGTCTCTTTACTGGAGAGGGCATTGTCTCTTTACAGGAGGGGCATTGTCTCTTTGCTGGAGGGGGAATTGCCTCTTTACTGGAGGGGGCATTGTTTCTTTGCTGGAGGGGGCATTGTCTCTTTGCTGGAGGGGGCATTGTCTCTTTACTGGAGGGGGCATTGTCCCTTTACTGGAGGGGGCATGTCTCTTTACTGGAGGGGGCATTGTCTCTTTACTGAGGGGGCATTGTCTCTTCACTGGAGGGGGCAATGTCTCTTTACTGGAGGGGGCAATGTCTCTTTACTGGAGAGGGAAGCTTCTCTTTACTGGAGAGGGCATTGCATCTTTGCTGGAGGGGGCATTGCATCTTTGCTGGAGGGGGCATTGTCTCTTTGCTGGAGGGGGCATTGTCTCTTTGCTGGATGGGGCATTGTCTCTTTACTGGAGGGGGCATGTCTCTTTATTGGAGCGGGCATTGTCTCTTTACTGGAGGGGGCATTGTCTCTTTGCTGGAGGGAGCAATGGCACAGCTCCCAACTGTCCCTGATTTGGAGCAATGTCCCTCTGTCCCTCTTTCCCCCTCATCTGTCCCTCATTTTGGTCTGATCTATGTAGTTGTAGATAAAATGCACTTTTTATCTTTCAAAAAGTGTTTCCCAGTGCTAAACCTTTCATCCAAATTCTGAATTGCTACATTTATAAATTTTAAAAGCCAATATCAAGGAATAGTAGTGGTAAAAAAAAGCCCTTGTGAATTTAATGAACCTTTTTTGGGGTTAATTCTCCTTTGAGGGGGTGTGGCAGGGGGCGTGTCCAATGCCAACATATGTTTGCTAGTAGGTGTCCCTCATTCCCATCTCAAAATGTTGGGAGGTATGTAATGTCTCTTTACTGGAGGGGGCATTGTGTCTTTGCTGGAGGGGGCAATGTCTCTGTGCTGGAGGGAGCAATTACTCTGTGCTGAAGTGGGCAATGTCTCTTTGCTAGAGGGGGCAATGTCTCTTTACTGGAGGGGGCATTGTCTCTTTGCTGGAGGGGGCATTGTCTCTTTGCTGGAGGGGGCATTGTCTCTTTGCTGGAGGGGGCATTGTCTCTTTGCTGGAGGGGGCATTGTCTCTTTGCTGGAGGGGGCAATTTCTCTTTTTTGAAGGGGCAATGCATCTTTGCTGGAGGGACCATTGTCTCTTTGCTGGAGGGGGCATTGTCTCTTTACTGGAGGGGGCAATGTCTCTTTACTGGAGGGGGAAATTTATGTTTTCTGGAGGGGTATTGCATCTTTGCTGGAGGGGGCATTATCTCTTTACTGGAGGGGGCAATTTCTCTTTTCTGGAGGGGCATTTCATCTTTGCTGGAGGGGGGCATTGTCTCTTTGCTGGATGGGGCAATTTCTCTTTGCTGGAGGGGGCATTGTCTCTTTGCTGGATGGGCATGATTTCCTTTTTTTAGATGGGGGGGTGCAGCATTCCATTCTTGGACCCACCAGGCAGCACAATGTCTTGGGCCAGCCCTGGCTCTAAGCCCCGTGTACATTGAGTGCGGCTTTGAAATTTGAAATTTCAAAGCTGCATTTCAGTGCAACTGTGGGTGCAACTTTAAAGATATCTGTGCGGCTTCATGCACAGATGTCTGTTGAAGTCGCACCCAAAACGTACTACTTTTTGAATCGAAGGGGCACTGTAAAGTCGACATCGCATCAATTTAAACACTGCCCTTGCTGGCAATAGGATGCGACTTGTCATGCGATTTGACCTGTCAAATCGCATGACAAATCGGTCCAATGTGAACGGGAGGGCAAAAAGGACCATGAGCTTTTTTTGGGTGACAGCGTCGTGCATCGTGCTGTAATTGTGGCAAAGTCACGGCGCAATTGGGGTGCCATTAGAAGCAATGGCATCACAAACACGTTTAAAATTGCAGAGCGGAATCACGGTGATTCCACCCGCGATCATGTGTGAATGCAGCCTTAGACTGCCTCCTGAGATGACCGACTTAGGCATCTCAGGAGGCAGCAGGGGCTCAGCGCCATTTTCACCTAGGTAAGGAACAAGGGAGTGCTGCAGTGCAGTACCAAAAAGGTAAAAAGTGCTTTATAACATTTTTATCCAATTGTGAGAGGGGAAGGGGAGAGGAGTCAGGAGAGAAATGGTATTTTATTGGCTGAAGTTCCGCTCTAAGGAGATATTGGGATGGCGTTGTCACCACCCTTACAGTAGTATTAAAACCAAATAAAAAAATCCTAATACATTGCAGCTTACTAGTTCTTAGATGTGGTGAATGCATTAGATTTCTTTTTTCCTTTGTGTATAATGGGTGATCTGCTCAGTAAGCCCTGTTTCACACTGATGCGATGCAGGAAACACAGCAAATCCTGTGCGTTTCCCACACCGCATTGCAATTATACACCCTCCATCTGATCTTCTGTAGGTGTCAATGTTAGATTAACGGCACTCCGAAACAGCAGTTAATTTAACAGACCAAGCTGTCCAGCAAAAGTGGCAGTTGGAAACAAAGCAGTTAACACAGGCAGGGGTGCTGTTATTCATTTAATAAAATCTTCATCCCAATATGGCTTGCAATATGAGAAAATGTACAAAATCAATGGCGGTTAGAGAAACGGTAGTAAAATTCCACACAAGATGGTATTATACCGCCTCCAGATTGAATAGATTTAGTCCCTTGATCCCAGGGAACTGCTTCCGAGGTTGCCCTGACAGGGGTACACACCTCCACATTTTTTGGAGCTGCAAAGTCCTTCAACCCCTATGGCTAAAAATATCTAACAAGGTAGCCCAGATCACTGGAATACGTTATACTCTGACCTATCAGATGGGCCTACTTTTTGCAGCCCCCCCCTGCTCAAAAACTAGCCCACACACTCTTCAGTGCGGTACACTGGGCCATAGCCCTGCACTGGAGATCACCAGCAGTTCCCTGGAATCAAATATTACGTCGCATGGAGGCGATTCGTCTTATGGAGGGAGTCCGCCACACCTTGAAGGACACCATGCCGGTGTTCGACAAGAAATGGGCCCCCTGGTTATCATATAATCTATAGGGTTCTTGGAAGGCGAATACACATACATGAGGTGCCTCACTGCTAATAGGTCAGAGCCCCCCCCCCCCCGTTTCTTTTTTTATTGTTTCCAGATTTTGCTTTTTTTTCTTCTCCTTGTTTTTCCCTCTTCTTTTTCTTCATCCTTTCTTACAATTTTTGCATATTGTGCCCTTAGGATTTTTGTTTCCTATATACAATACAGATAATTCTAGATACCGGTTAGGGCATTGACAAATTCTGGTTGTGAATGATTTTGCCACTTGTAATCACTTACCTTTGAGTAGTTGATTCCTTAATTGAATACAAGTATTATGTACATGAAGAGAATTTGTAAGCTGAATGTATGTTTTTCTTTTCAACAAAATAAAAATCATTGGTAATAAAAAATAATAAAACCTTCATCCCAAAAGTTTGCTGGAACTGCTTTTAACCACTTCAGCCACGGAAGGATTTACCCCCTTAATGACCAGGCCATTTTTTGCGATATGGCACTGCGTCGCTTTAACTAAAAATTGCACGGTCGTGCGACGCTGTACCCAAACTAAATTGATGTCCTTTTTTTCCCACAAATAGAGCTTTTTTTTTGTGGCATTTGATCACCTCTGTGGTTTTTATTTTTTGTGCTATAAACAAAGAAAGAACATACATTTAGAAATTTAAAAAATATAAAAAAACGAATTATTCAGTCATTATTTTATTTATTTATTATTTCATTTATTATTCATCTGTTTAGGCCAATATGTATTCTGCTACATATTATTGGTAAAAAAAAATGCAATAAGCTTATATTCATGGGCACAGTGAGGCTGCAATGGTGGGCACAGTGAGGCTGCATTCATGGGCACAGTGAGGCTGCAATGGCGGGCACAGTGAGGCTGCATTAACAGGCACAGTGATTCTGCAATGGTGGGCACAGTGAGGCTGCATTCATGGGCACAGTGAGGCTGTAGTGGTGGGCACAGTGAGGCTGCATTCATGGACACAGTGAGGCTGCATTTGATGTGCACAGTGAGGCTGCATTCATGGGCACACTGAGGCTGCATTCACGGGCACAGTAAAGCTGCATTTGATGGGAAATCGTGCGTGATTGTGTAGACAGGGCCCCAGTGCACTGCATTGCCTATAATGAGCCTATAATGCTCTTAAGATGGCACTGCTGGGTGTGTTCTAACTCTGTGGGGGATGGGCTTCCTGGGACAACACAGAGATCGCTGTTCCCGATCACTAGGAACAGCAGATCTCTGAGTTGTCCCCTGTCAGAACGGGGATCCGCCTTGTTTACATAGGCAGAGCCCCGTTCTGCCTCTCTGTACCGCGATCGCAGGGGCTGGCAAACATTGAGTCCTCCAGACCCGCGAAAGCGCTCCCGCGCCTGACGTACAGGTACGTTGGTTTGTGCAACCGCAGCAGTGGCGGAATTTCCAGGGTCGCAACAGTCGCAGCTGCGACTGGGCCCGGCATTCAGCCACTGTGGGGGGGGCCCAGCGGGGTTGATCTTCACACACGACTCTGAGCGGAGATCGGTGTCATAGATTAATAGCACAGAGAGACTCCGGCGGCATTAATGTTCTATTTGTCGGTCCTCTCTGGCACGGATGAGAGAGGAGGACACACAGCTGATCTCACAGTTCCCCCTTCTCCCCCCTCCCCCCTCCTGTGTGCTCCGCGGGCAGTCAAGTGTGAAGCTAAGGAGCTCACATTTCTCGCGGAGCACACAGGAGGGGGGAGAAGGGGGAGCAGTGAGATCAGCTGTGTGTCCTCCTCTCTCATCCGTGCCAGAGAGGACCGACAAATAGAACATTAATGCCGCCGGAGTCTCTCTGTGCTATTAATCTATGACACACGATCTCCGCTCAGAGCTGTGCTGTCCTGAGAAGGCAGACAGCACTGATAGAAATTAATAGCAGGGACTGATGAGCACTAATAGAAGGCACTGATGAGCACTGATGAGCAGTGATAGAAATTAATAGCAGGGACTGATGAGCACTAATAGAAGGCACTGATGAGCACTGATAGAAGGCACTGATGAGCACTGATAGAAGGCACTGATGAGCACTGATAGAAGGCACTGATGAGCACTGATGGGCACTGATGAGCACCAGGGCCGTCTTTACCGAAGGGCAAACGGGGCAGCTGCCCAGGGCCCTTTCACAGTTTGGGGCCCAAAGCAGAGCTGCCCCATAAGCCCATTCTATGGCCGCAAATCGGCGCTGAAAATCCCCACACTGTCTTGTCTGTCACAGACAGACATCAGCCGGCATCAGCTCAGCAGCACGCACACACAGTGCAGCAGTTCCAGTGTCAAGGAGCGGGCCGCGGGTGGGCGGGCCCTTAAGCTCCACTGACGCTCTAGCCCCGCCCCTTGCTATGCTGCCTGCAAGCGTGTGTACGTGATTGGACTTGGAGGAGCGAGGAGGCCTCGGTAGGAGGAGTCAGACGGCGGCGCGGATTCGGAACTGAGCTGGCCAGGAGGACAAGGTAGGTATTTTTTCTTCTCCCCTGGCTCCCACGCTGCACCCCATGTGTAGAACTGGAACAGACTAGAAAGTTTTACAATTTAATGGGCATGCTGGCAGCATTTGATAGGCACACTGGCAGAATTTAATGGGCACACTGGCAGCATATAATGGGCACAGTGGCAGCATATGATGGGCACACTGGCAGCATTTGATGGCACAGTGGCAGCGTTTGGCATAGTGGCGGCAATTGATGGCACAGTGGCAGCATTTGAGGGCACAGTGGCAGTGTTTGATGGGCAGAGTGGCAGCATTTGATGGCACAGTGCCAGCGTTTGATGGGCACAGTGGCTGCATTTGATGGCACAGTGGCATTTGGTGGGCACAGTGGCAGCGTTTCATGGCACAGTGGCAGCGTTTCATGGCACAGTGGTAGCATTTGGTGGGCACAGTGGCAGCGTTTGAGGGCACAGTGGCAGCATATAATGGGCACAGTGGCAGCATATGATGGGCACACTGGCAGCATTTGATGGCACAGTGGCAGCGTTTGGCATAGTGGCGGCAATTGATGGCACAGTGGCAGCATTTGAGGGCACAGTGGCAGTGTTTGATGGGCAGAGTGGCAGCATTTGATGGCACAGTGCCAGCGTTTGATGGGCACAGTGGCTGCATTTGATGGCACAGTGGCATTTGGTGGGCACAGTGGCAGCGTTTCATGGCACAGTGACAGCGTTTCATGGCACAGTGGTAGCATTTGGTGGGCACAGTGGCAGCGTTTGAGGGCACAGTGGCAGCGTTTGATGGCACAGTGGCAGCATTGGATGGGCACAGTGGCAGCATTGGATGGGCACAGTGGCAGCATTTGATGGCACAGTGGAAGCGGTTGATGGGCACAGTGGCAGCGTTTGATGGGCACAGTGGCAGCGTTTGATGGGCACAGTGGCAGCATTTGATGGGCACAGTGGCAGCATTTGATGGCACAGTGGAAGCGGTTGATGGGCACAGTGGCAGCGTTTGATGGGCACAGTGGCAGCGTTTGATGGGCACAGTGGCAGCGTTTGATGGGCACAGTGGCAGCGTTTGATGGGCACAGTGGCAGCGTTTGATGGCACAGTGGCAGCGTTTGAGGGCACAGTGGCAGCGTTTGATGGGCACAGTGGCAGCGTTTGATGGGCACAGTGGCAGCATTTGATGGCACAGTGGAAGCGGTTGATGGGCACAGTGGCAGCGTTTGATGGGCACAGTGGCAGCGTTTGATGGGCACAGTGGCAGCGTTTGATGGGCACAGTGGCAGCGTTTGATGGGCACAGTGGCAGCATTTGATGGGCACAGTGGCAGCATATGATGGACACACTGGCAGAATTTAATGGGCACACTGGCAGCATATGATGGGCACAGTGGCAGCATATGATGGGCACACTGGCAGCATTTGATGGGCACAGTGGGAGCATTTGATGGCATAGTGGCGGCAATTGATGGGCAGAGTGGCAGCATTTGATGGGCAGAGTGGCAGCATTTGATGGCACAGTGGCAGCATTTGATGGGCAGAGTGGCAGCATTTGATGGGCAGAGTGGCAGAATTTGATGGGCAGAGTGGCAGCGTTTGGTGGGCTCAGTGGCTGCATTTGATGGCACAGTGGCAGCATTTGGTGGGCACAGTGGCAGCATTTGATGGCACAGTGGTAGCGTTTCATGGCACAGTGGCAGCATTTGGTGGGCACAGTGGCAGCGTTTGATGGCACAGTGGCAGTGTTTGATGGGCACAGTGGCAGCGTTTGAGGGCACAGTGGCAGCGTTTGATGGCACAGTGGCAGCATTTGATGGGCACAGTGGCAGCATTTGATGGCACAGTGGAAGCGGTTGATGGGCACAGTGGCAGCGTTTAATGGGCACAGTGGCAGTGTTTGAGGGCACAGTGGCAGCGTTTGATGGGCACAGTGGCAGCGTTTGATGGGCACAGTGGCAGCATTTGATGGGCAGAGTGGCAGCATTTGATGGCACAGTGGCAGCATTTGATGGCACAGTGGCAGCATTTGATGGGCAGAGAGGCAGCATTTGATGGGCAGAGTGGCAGCATTTGATGGGCAGAGTGGCAGCGTTTGATAGGCTCAGTGGCTGCATTTGATGGCACAGTGGCAGCATTTGGTGGGCACAGTGGCAGCATTTGATGGCACAGTGGCAGTGTTTGATGGGCACAGTGGCAGCGTTTGATGGGCACAGTGGCAGCGTTTGATGGGCACAGTGGCAGCATTTGATGGGCAGAGTGGCAGCATTTGATGGCACAGTGGCAGCATTTGATGGCACAGTGGCAGCATTTGATGGGCAGAGAGGCAGCATTTGATGGGCAGAGTGGCAGCATTTGATGGGCAGAGTGGCAGCGTTTGATAGGCTCAGTGGCTGCATTTGATGGCACAGTGGCAGCATTTGGTGGGCACAGTGGCAGCATTTGATGGCACAGTGGTAGCGTTTCATGGCACAGTGGCAGCATTTGGTGGGCACAGTGGCAGCGTTTGATGGCACAGTGGCAGTGTTTGATGGGCACAGTGGCAGCGTTTGAGGGCACAGTGGCAGCGTTTGATGGCACAGTGGCAGCATTTGATGGGCACAGTGGCAGCATTTGATGGCACAGTGGAAGCGATTGATGGGCACAGTGGCAGCGTTTGAGGGCACAGTGGCAGCGTTTGATGGGCACAGTGGCAGCGTTTGATGGGCACAGTGGCAGGGTTTGATGGCACAGTGGCTGCAATTGATGATTTTGTTTCAGTTTTTGCGCCCCTCCCAAAAAAAATTTTGAGCAGCAGCCGCCACTGAGGCTGTGGCTATATTTTTTATTACAGATCACACAGCATTACAGCACATAGATAGCATTAGTGTATTTAACTGCTTGATGGGCTTATTTTGGGGCTGGCTGGTTCACATATAGGTGTTTTGGCAGCCCACATTTGCTCAGGCACAGCAACCTGTTCATTTGAATGGGCTGCCATGCCTGCTTTTCCTGCAAAAAAAAATGTGCATGCAGCATGTAATACGCTGCGCACACTTATGCCCATCAAGCAGTGAAATACAGCACCGTCTGTCCATTCTGCTTTTGCACCATGTGACTTGCCTGCAGTTCCTGCACCAGCAAACTTGCTGCATTTTTAGATGTTTTGGCCACATTTTTCAAAACACAGTGCGTTTGTGTGTGCAGGAACTGCATGCAGGTAAGTCGCATGGTGCAAAAGCAGAATGGATTTCAAGGCCACTGCATTTTTAAAATGCTGCATGCACTTTTTTTTCTGCAGGAAATTAAAGCATGGCAGCCCATTCAAATGAGTGGGCTGCTGTGCCTGCGCAAATGTGGGACGCCAAAACACCTACATGTGAATGTGTGATGTGACAATGGCTGCAATGTAATGGGGGCGCTGTGATGTGTAAAGGGGCACTATAATGGGAAAAAGTCTGCAATGTGATGCAGTGCTGTGATGTGATGGAGTGCTGTGACATGAAAGGGAACTGAGGACACAGTAGGACTGCTGTGAAGGGGGTCTGCATAGATTTTTTTCAGATACTTCTATGTGTGTGTCTGGTTTTTGAGATGATGGGGTGAAGAGCAAAATTGCATCGGGGGGGCCCAAAAAAAATGTTTGCCCAGGGCCCAAACCATATTAAAGACGGCCCTGATGAGCACTAATAGAAGGCACTGATGAGCACTGATGAGCACTGATAGAAGGCACTGATAAGCACTGATGGGCACTGATGAGCACTGATGGGCACTGATGAGCACTAATAGAAGGCACTGATGAGCACTGATGGGCACTGATGAGCACTAATAGAAGGCACTGATGAGCACTGATGGGCACTGATGAGCACTAATAGAAGGCACTGATGAGCACTGATGGGCACTGATGAGCACTAATAGAAGGCACTGATGAGCACTGATGAGCACTGATGGGCACTGATGAGCACTGATGAGCACTAATAGAAGGCACTGATGATCACTGATGGGCACTGATGAGCACTAATAGAAGGCACTGATGAGCACTGATGGGCACTGATGAGCACTAATAGAAGGCACTGATGAGCACTGATAGACGGCACTGATGATCACTGATAGAAGGCACTGATGAGCACTGATAGAAGGCACTGATGAGCACTAATAGAAGGCACTGATGAGCACTAATAGAAGGCACTGATGAGCACTAATAGAAGGCACTGATGAGCACTGATAGACGGCACTGATGAGCACTGATAGAAGGCACTGATGAGCACTAATAGAAGGCACCGATGAGCACTAATAGAAGGCACTGATGAGCACTGATAGAAGGCACCGATGAGCACTGATAGAAGGCACCGATGAGCACTGATAGAAGGCACCGATGAGCACTGATGAGCACTGATAGAAGGCACTGATGAGCACTGATAAACGGCACTGATGAGCACTGATAGAAGGCACTGATGAGCACTGATGAGCACTGATAGGAAGCACTGATGGGCACTGATAGAAGGCACTGATGGACACTGATAGAAGGCACTGATGGACACTGATAGAAGGCACTGATGGGCACTGATAGAAGGCACTGATGAGCACTGATAGGCCATATTGATGAGCACTGATAGGCAGCACTGATAGGAGGCACTAATGTGCACTGAAAGGCTGCACTGATAGGTGGCACTGATAGGTGGTACTGAGGAACACTGATAGGCAGAACTCAGGCAGTATTGATGGGCTTTGATGGACAGAATTGAAGAGTACTGATAGGTGGCACTGATGGACGCAGTTAGGTGGCATTAATGAGCACTGATAGGTGGTGCTGATATTTGGGCACAGAATTGATGGGCACTAATAGGCAGCTTTAATGAGCACTGATAGGTAACACTTGTAGGTGGAAGTGATGGGCACTGATAGGCGGCACTGATGGGCACTGATGATTGGGGCACTGATTATCAGTGTAAACAATTTATTGACATTCTTGACAGTTAATGGCAGTCCTTTCCTAACACAAACACAGCGTGTGAGGAAAGGGCTGTGGATAACCAGTCTGTTTACATGTGATCAGCTGATCACATGGTAAAGGGCTGATGTGATTGCGCTGGATGCATGTCCAAGGGGTCATGTGGGAAGCACGGTTTTGGGAGGATGTCCATGGACACCCTCCCAAAATTGGAAGCCGGGGCTCGGGTGGAAGGGGGGCCCATCATGGTTTCTTGCACCGGGGCCCTGAAGGTTCTAGTTACGCCTCTGAACCGCAGTATATATGCGGCAAGTGAATATAGTGTTAGCTGGAGCTTTAAACTAAAACTAAGGACAACAGTTTTATCTTTTTCATTTTGAAAAGGGTAACCCGCCCAATGTTCCCAGAAAAGTAATAGGGGGGAAATCTTCCACTAGTGATTTCCTCTCACTTGTTTGTCTATGGGACAGGAAGTATAGGGAAATCTGCACAATGGGACACGGTGAAAAAAAATTCTAACGGGGTTATTACCTTCCCTTACTCTATCCAGGGAAAGGAAAAAGCTTAGCTTATAATTCTACTTTAACCACTTCATAACTGCATTATAGCCGAAAAGCAGCTACAGTGCGGCTCGGCATCTGGCGCACTCTGTGGTCGAGTTAAAGGGCCAATCACAGCAGCCATTTACCATGGGATCAGCTGTGTCCAATGACAGCTGATCAAAATGTAAACAGACTTGATGGTTATTAGCAGTACTTTCCTCATGCACTGTCGCAGCCTGAGGAAAGCAGAGCTGGTAACCGGCAAGTGTGACAGGGGGCACGTACACAGATAATCAGGGCACTGATCATCAGTGCAGCCCAATCAATACCCATCAGTTCCACCTATCAGTGCCTCTTCATTAGTGCCACCTATCAGTTGCCATCATTGTCAACTATCAGTGCCTCCTCATTAGTGACACCTATCAGTGCCCATCAGTGCCACCTATCAGTGCCTCCTCATTATGCATGCAGCATCATCAGTTCTTCCTCATCCATGTCTGTCAGTGCCGTGTCATCAGTGCCCATGAGTGCAGCCTATCAGTGCCCACCAGTGCAGCCTCATTAGCGCAAATCAATGAAGAAGAAAAATTATATATTTGCTTTGTTCGTTTGTGTTGGATAGCAACATGGTCTAATGTCGTATTTCTGGTATTTAATTTCCTGGTTGATACAGCCAGGTGGCCTAAGTTGGAATGTAACCAGTTGCACTTTAAAGCTTGGTAGCATATCAGAATCGACATCAGTTTAACTTGGCTCAGGCACATCTATTGGTGACAATATGTTGCAAGTAATCTTCAAAGAGAGCCATGGCTGCCAGATGATTGATGACGGTGGGTGACGAAGATCAAAGGATCAACAGGCACCATGACATGGACAATGCTGCCCCCTAGAGACCAAAGTACAGCAGGACAGACAGTAATATTATCTTTGAGAAGTACTGCCCCAATAAATGCTGATTTGTGGAAAGTCTAAATGGGACGGCACTGGGGTTGGGTTTGAATGGTGTATGTTTGAAGTATAAAAAGGACTGAACGAGTCCAAGAGCCCCCTCTTCCCTCTTTTCGCTGTTGGTTCAAGCCGAATGGCTGCCTAAGCCACATGGCTATCTCTCTTGGTCACCTGAGCCCAGCTCGAAGAAGCAAGTCTCGCAGAGAGCCTTGTGATAAGTATCTTTGATTCTTGTATTTGATAATTTGATATGATGTCTATTGTTGGTATATGTTTGTAATATCTTTCTTTAGTATTAATTATGTTAGCGCTTTCCTATGTTCTTGGGAAATAAATAAGACTTTGTTATTAAGCCGTGTGCTTGGTTTTCATAGCTAACCTTGTATTATTGTGATATCAATAGTAACTTGTGCTCAGAGTTTTTTTTATAGAATAGCAAACTATAGGGATAGACAAATTAATATATAGGTACAATAATATTTATTGTACCAATTTACTTCAGTTTGTTTAGCAAAAAATTTAAAACCCAGTGGTGATTAAATACCACCAAAAGAAAGCACTATCTGTCTAAAAATAAATGATAAAAATAGAATTTAGGTACAGTGTTGCATGACCGCGCAATTGACATTCAAAGTGTGAGAGCGCTGAAAGCTGAAAATTGGCCTGGGCAGGAAGGGCATAAAAGAGGCCAGTATTGAAGTGGTCACAATTTCTTTCCTAATAATACCATTGGCAAAAAGTCCCATTTTAGTGGCCAGTTGACAACCTTAAAGTACAGGTCCACATTTAAAAGTTGACCCTTCTCATCCTATAGAATTGGCATTTATCATTATAATGAATGTGTAATGCAATCATTTATTTTAGGAGTCTGAGGACAGATCCCCTATCCCTGGAAGAAGCAGTTAGTCTGTAATAGAAATGGCACAGGTGTCCATTAACCTGGATGTGGGGTAAATAGAGGTGTACAAAGAAACCAAACAAACAAAACGGGTTGGTAATGTTGGAATTGTGCATACTGTGACAGAGGGAGGCTCTGTCATTGGAAGAATATAGGAAAATGGCACACAGGATTCACATTTAGGGTTAATGTTCAAAACTATCATTTCTGATAGAAAGCTGTGTTTTCGGCTTTCTCCAGATTCTGTAATTTGGAACAGTCAATCCTGTTGTGAAGGAATGTGATGTAGATAATAATAATAGTAATCTGAAAATGTCTATTTTCTTATGTGCATACATATTTTTCTCCTTACTCATTATATAACTATACAGGTTTGCTCTGTTCCTATATTTTCTCAAGATGGCGGGTACCCCGTACATCCCACACATCAGAAGAACGCGGAACTGGAGATAAAACCAAAGACAGTCAGACCTCGTTATGAAAATTCTCCATCTTCTTTTCCTTCTTAACCAATGAGATGTACCTATTAGACTAACATAGCAATGACGTATTTGTGTGTATAAAACATTAACACCGCCTTGAATAAATCAGAAGTGTAACGGTAACGATGCTGAGCGTGTCTCAGAGTGTTTACTTTTATATGCATTCATATCAACACTTTTCAAATTAGAGACAGCAGCAGATAACCTTGGGCTCGATTGGAGCTCTTAATCATTTCCATAACAGATGGTGCCGAAACCCGGGACCTCAGGCTACAGTCGAAGCCATACCGCGACAAGCATTCGGGCGTTAATCGATTGATGAGAGTGGGGTTTGCGCAGCCCTAACAGTACCGGTGAGTTTGATTTATATTCTTACCACTGTACGACTCTCTTATCTTTCAGTTGACGGCTGGATTCTGTCGGTATGCTGAGACTGTCTTAGAGGCAGGTATTTCCTCGCCTGAGGTTGTTTTAACGAACCTGCCAATGGGTTTCTGCTGACTGTATTTTTTGTTCACTGTCTGCCATTCTTTGGGCTGCGAAACTCAGCAGTCTAAAAGTGCTACATGTGCGATTGTGGCAGTCGGTTATAGGACGGGTTACTCAAGGATTTGTCGGATCTTTAAAAAGGAAATCTCAGCTGCTGGCGTTGCAGTCTGAAAGCATTACAGATGTGTCACCCCCAGATGTGCTGTCGGCCTCTGGGAGGTAACTGTAATGAATGACGGCCTATAACTGGATTGTGAGGTTACCTTAGCCTACTGAAATTTTGCAGTTCGAAGAGTGGCAGGTGTAATGTCCTGTCGTGATTGTATTTGTGGTTTATTGTTTGCTATACATGAGAGGGGGTGGGGACTGGTTAAGGTCGGAGGGGGGGCTGCCCGGGGGATCTGTTGGGTCGCGGGCCGTTGCTCCTCACTACCCCTGATGTGTTTGTTCTTGTTTTGAGATTAACCGTATATTAGTCTTATGAGCCCCCACTGAAGGAATTTGCTGATAAGAACGCTGAGAAAAATATTAACCCCTTGGTTGTACGAGAGAAAAGAAAGTGATATTGCAAAGAAGATGTTGAAATAGTTAACAAAGTTGAAAGAAGTGGCGAAAGTTATGTTGCTGAAGAGACAGGAAGAAAAATCCTGTGTGATAAAGAAAATTGGATAAAGGAAGTTAAGAAAGATGGCGATTGTATTATGTATGTGTATCACAGAGCTGATGATATGTTGGAACTTGAAACAAAGGAGGGGAGGGACAGCACTGCCCTCCGTCTAACAACCACTCCTTTCTCACCACCCAAGCACAACCCACTGTGACAACTCAGCCCGGCGGCCATCTTAGTGCACCCATGCCTTCACTTTCTACCCAGTCCAGTGCACTTCCTGCCGGCGGCCATCTTGGTACACCCAGTAAGCTTAAACAGCCTGTACCCAGCCCTCCCTGTTTTAAACCAAGATGGTTCATACCACACATCTGTCTTCCCCAATACGGGAGCATCACATTCCCAAGCCGGATATGTTAATGATGAAGAAGCATCTGAGTGGGAAGCCCGACAGCAGGCAGCAAGGCCACCCACTGATTTAACCCCCAATCCGGCTCCAGACTCTCAGTTCCGAGAGGATCTCAAACACATGCTGGCAACCGTAAGGAACAGTGCTTCTTGCCAGACCCTGCCCCAACAACAGTCTCGGTTAACAGAAGGGGCACCAGTGATGTATGTCGCTTTTACTCTATCACAAACAGCGGCCTTAGTGACAAGTCTGCCTGACCCAGAGAAGCAGCCAATTCCCTTCTACCACAGGATAGTGCAGATACAAGAAACTTACTCAGCTGCCTGGAGAGACTTGATCAGCCTATGCCAAATCAAAGCAGGATATGTCTTTTGGCCAGTCATGCAGATGGCCTTCAATGATGCCTGCCTGACAAGTGCCACTTCCTACACCTCAGGCGTGGAGTTCTGTGCACAACTCCACGACTGGGCAAAGGAGAAGTTGACGGATCAGAAGACCACAATCCAAGATATTACCCAAGATAAAGGGGAGTCTGTGAAGAAGTATCATGCTAGACTCATAAAGGCACACACACACATGTTATCAACTGCTTTTGTTTCAGGGCTCAGAGAGGATATCAGAAAAGGCCTGATGGTGGCCCGCCCTGAATACCATTCAATGAAAATGTCTGATTTATTGTTGGTGACCAGAGGTATAGAAAATCAAAAAGGTAAAAAACCAACGCCCCTCATGGTAACCCATGACGAAGATCCCGCCTACACTAGTCCACCACCACTGCTCAATACCAGGGTAAGGATCACCTGTTACAACTGTGGGAAACGGGGTCACTTCAGAAAAGAATGCAGAGCCCCAAGATGTCCCAGACGAAAAACCTACCACTTTCCTCATTGACAGGGGTGCAGCCAAAAGTGTGTTGAGGGCGTGAATCTGCCTAATAATTCTTTCCTTTCCACTATTGATGTTTCCTGCGTAGGAATGGATGGGGTGCCCCGCTCCAGTCCACTTCCTGATTTGCTTGCCAGATTTGTGGTGTTCTCTACATGTCCCTTGAATCTACTAGGAGCTGATGTGTTGTCCAGACTACAGGCCTCAATCAGGACACGCCTGAAGGGGGGGATGAAGTTACATACTCCCCTATCTTTAGAAGACTCATCTGCTTTATGTTCTCAGCCTTTCCTGATGACACTTACTGAAGCAAAAACTTCAAGTTCAATACTGCAGGAAGTACTTGACAGAATCCCTGCGTGCCTATGGTCCACAGGACCGGAAGACAACGGTCACTTAAAGGTGCCACCAGTTTCAGTCAAGCTAAAAGAGGGCGCTTCATTGCCCCGGAAACCACAATAACCCCAAGAAGAGAATCCTAAAAAGAGAACCAGGTACCTACTGTGGATGCCTTTGACTGCAAAGTACCTCACAGAGGTGGACCTTACAAACATTTTCTTCAGTGTCCACCCTCACCCCTCCTGCTGGTACCTTTTTGCATTCATCCACGGAAAGAAACGGCAACATACCTAAACAGTTGTGCCACAAGGGGCACAGAACTTTCCAAGCCAGTTTGCAAAAGCTATGGCTATCATCCTTGACACATGACAAGAGGAACACCCGGAAGTGATTCTCTTCCAACATGTTGATGACCTTCTCCTTTGTGCAGCTGACTTACCCCCTGTTGAAGTCACCTCAGAAAGCCTGTTGTGCTATCTTGCCAACCAGGGCTGCAAAGTCTCAAAGCCCAAATTGCAGTGGTGCTCAACACCTGTCATTTTCCTTGGACACTGTTTGTCCCATGGGACACGACACCCCACTGAAGACAGGGTGCAAGTAATCTCTGACACCCCACTGCCACAAGGTCAGAAATCCCTTCATGCCTTCCTTGGACTAATTTCCTAGTGCAGAGCATGAATTCCAGAAGCCTTCCTACTGATGCTCTGCAATCAGACCCTTCCAGATGTCTCCTGAAGAAATATCTAAAGTTTATAACCCTTGAGTGCGCCACCCCCGGCGCTAGGGCTCCCAGCCTACGACAAAACGCTCAAGCTCTTTGTATCCGAACGTCTGGGACATGCTGCAGGTGTACTCACCCAATCACACGGCATCAGCCTACGCCCTGTAGGATATTATTCCTGTCGACTGGATGTGGTAGTCAGAGGAGGCCTATTGTGTCTGCGAGCTGGATTTGCTACACAAGCCTTGCTTGACAAAACTTTGAACTTGGTCCTCGGACACTGCCTCGTTCTGCTTGCTCCCCATGACGTTGTTGCCATATTCAACCAAGATCCAGCCGAAACACTTGTCCACTACCAGACACTTGAGATTCCTGTGTTCCCTCCTACTGGACAGCATTACTCTATTAAGTTGTCAAACACTGAACCCTACCACCCTTCTTCCACTTCTCGAGGGGGGAAAGGAGGAGGAGGAGTAGAGTCTTGACTTGTCACCCCCGTGACCGCACAGGACACGCGGTCACCACTGAAAACACTGTTCTACAAGCTGAAGCCTTACCACCGGTGATGTCTACACAGGAGGCAGAGCTGTAAGCACTTACTACAGCATGTAAATGGGCAGAGGGAAAAAGAGCCAACATTCATATGGACTCAAGATATGCTTTCAGCATTGCCCATGATTATGGTGTTATCTAGGACAGAGGATTCCTGATGGCTGCAGGAACACCTGTAAAAACTTGATTGATGCCTTGCTTCTCACAACCCAAGTGACTATTATGAGTAAAAGCACACGACAAAATGAACTCAAAGGAAGCTTAAGGCAATCATCGAGCCAATACAGCTGCCAAACAGACAGCTGGTGGTCCACGGGAAGTGGACAGCAGGGTGGTAGAAGAAGACCACCCCGTGCTTACTTACAGACTTTCCCAGTGGACAGAGTTTATCTAAAAGAACTACAGGAAACAACAAGTCCGGATAAGAAGGAAAGCTGGAAACGGAGAGGAGCAACTCTCAGAAATGGACTATTCGAGTGCAACAAGAAGCCTTGTCTACCCAGGAGTATGTACCCAGCCGTGGTGCAATGGGCACATGGAGCTGCCCACTTGACAAAGACTTTTATGAACTCTCTTATCAACAAGTGTTGCACCAAGAGTTACTCCACTGACCGACAGCTTCTGCAGATCATGCATTATCTGCACCAATGTAACCCAGGAAGCACAGAAGAAGCACAGAAGAAGCACCTGGCAAAAGCCCTATACCCCATTCCTGAGGATGCAAATTGATCATTCTCAAGTGCCAAGAAGTGACAGATTTGAAAACGCCCTAGTGGAAGTGGTCACGACTGCCAGGACCACAGCTAAGAAACTACTGAGTGAGATAGTATGTAGATTTGGGGTCCCAGAGGTGATATTGAGAGATCAGGGACCAGCCCTAACAACAACCCTTACTAAAGAGATGTGGGCAGCACTGGGGGTTCAGTTGGCACTACACATCCCATACCACCCTCAAAGTAGCGGGAAGGTAGAAAGGATGAATGGGACACTAAAAACAGGATGTTAAAGATGGCCCAAGAGACTAACATGAGTTGGCCAGACAGTTAGCCCATTGCCCTGTTCAGTGTCAGACACAACCCCAGGGGAAACATGCCCTATCCCCTTATGAAATTTTGTTTGGTTCAGCTCCCAGACTTGGTTGTTACTTTCCACAACAGTTACAGTTACAGTCTGATGTGTTGACTAATTATGTAACCACATTATCACGAGAATTAACCTGAATGCATGTCCAGGTGTTTTCTTCCATTCCAGATCCTGAATTAGATACAGGAACACACCAACTACTGTCTGGAGATCCTTGAGCCAAGTTATGATGGTCCATTCCAAGTTTTGGTGACCACAGCCACCTCAGTCAAGTTGGCCAGGAAGAACACCTGAATGCACGTTTATCACTGCAGGAGAGAGTGTTTTCGGGTGCTGCATATCCTTTTTCTGTTTGATCTAGGGGGGAGGGGCCCAGGAGGTGGCCATCACAAAAATGATAACATAATTACGTTTTAGTGTAACTCTTCAGGTACACATGTGACCACCTTTACCTTAGATACCCCTGATACATACACTGACCCAGCACACAGTCAGAGGAGGAAGCAAACAGCTCTCTCCGGAAGCTTTGACCCTCATGTATACATACGTGTCATAGGGGTTACAAGGGGGGTCCCTGATGAGTTTAAAGCCAGGGATCAGGTAAAAGCTGGTTTTGAGTCTTTGATCTCCATAACAACTGTCAGCAAGAATGTAGATTGGATTAACTACATGTCATGGTTATGCAATAGAGTTTGTCGATCAGCATACCTGTCTCCATGTGTTCATCTCTAGAGACCAGCTGACCCTCACCAGACTGCTTTTGTAACCTCTCCTATAAGCATGGCCCCACCCCAGGCCCTATCAGGGAACCCAATATTAACCTGTGCACTGCAAGCCAGCAGTGCTGATCAACCATTGTGTGTTAGCCTCTGTGTGTACTTGCTATGTTTCCTACATCTGATTCCTGTTACCGACTTTGGCCTGTTCCCGACCATCCCTGTTTGCCTGTGACCCTGATGTTCCAGCCAGCTCCCTCCTTCCTCTTCTCCTGTAGTCTACCGTGAGCGTGAGCTGTGAGACCCTGGGGGCCGCGACCTGGAGCCAGACTGCAGCGCAGTCCATCCTCACCACTAGAGGCTCTGGTGAACACCTGCTGGCTCTTAGACTCCGCGCCCTGGGGAATCTATGCTCAAGCTCCCAGTGGGATCTGTGTCAGTGATCCAGTAGACCTGCTTCCTGAACCTCCCAGGGTACAATCCGCAGCAGTCAGCCATAGGGTCCACTACCTTGCGGTGCATTCCTGATCCCAACGGTGTGCATCTGTCACCCAGCCTCTAGGTGACCTGACACTACACATATTATAACCAACAGAGATGTGTAAATTACTCTAAAGATGCCCTCCAGGGAATTGCTGACCAGTTATCCCCCACTTCCTACATGACATTCCAGGACCTGATGGCCTTAGACATGGTGCTAGCTGGGAAAGGAGGTGTTTTGTAAAATCATAGGAAAAAACGAGAACCTGTTGTACATACATTCCTGATAATATTGGCCCAAGTGGTAAGGTTACTCTAGCTATAAAGAAATTAGAAGATCTGTCACTGGAGTTGAAGAAGAACTCAGGTATGACAGACCCATGGGATCAATACTTTAGCTGGATGAGTGGGTGGCAGAAGGTGCTCGCCCAGATACGGGTAATGGTATTAATAATCCTGGTTCTTTTAGCCCTGATTGTATGCTGTATTCTACCTTTCATAAAAAGTTAATGAGCAAGGCTGTAGGCAATAGCACACCTACGTTTCTCCACCAAGAAGAAGAGGACCCCTATAGGGTTATAGGGATAGATAGCGCCTGACTGCACCTCTCCAGCTGTATCGAGGAGGGAAGTGAACAGTTGCTACCCAATTCTATATACAGCCTAAAAGAGTTGCTGAGGAGAAGGGCCAGGCCAAAGTGGGACCTTTAGTATTAGGGACAGAAAAGAGAAAATAGTCATTTTAGGGGGGATTGTGAAGGAATGTGATGTAGATAATAATAATAGTAATCTGAAAATGTCTATTTTCTTATGTGCATACATATTTTTCTCCTTACTCATTATATAACTATACAGGTTTGCTCTGTTCCTATATTTTCTCAAGATGGCGGGTACCCCCTACATCCCACACATCAGAAGAACGCGGAACTGGAGATAAAACCAAAGACAGTCAGACCTCGTTATGAAAATTCTCCATCTTCTTTTCCTTCTTAACCAATGAGATGTACCTATTAGACTAACATAGCAATGACGTATTTGTGTGTATAAAACATTAACACCGCCTTGAATAAATCAGAAGTGTAACGGTAACGATGCTGAGCGTGTCTCAGAGTGTTTACTTTTATATGCATGCATATCAACACTTTTCAAATTAGAGACAGCAGCAGATAACCTTGGGCTCGATTGGAGCTCTTAATCATTTCCATAACACTGTGTCCGGGTTTTGATTGACGCCTGCAATCTGGCTGACTGCACAGGTGTGCAAGGTCATTATATACTCAGGTCTGAGGATAGCTCAGAGCGCCCAGTATGGAGACAGTTTCCAGTGAGGGAGAAGGAAGGTCTCACCTAGGGTCAGGGGGCCTTAGCCAGAAGCCATGAAACTAGAGTTGCCACCTCATCCCTTTAAACCCAAACACATATTAATTAGACAGGTTCTGGGGGTGATTAAGGTAGTAATTAATCTCACTTGGTGCCTTACCTGCATTCAATTAGACTCAGAACCTGTGTTATTCATATGTGTTTGGGTTTAAAGGGATGAGGTGGCAACTCTACATGAGACAGAGGTCTCATTGAGCGGTCAGAAGGCAAAGCCAGAAGCCAAGAGACAGAGGGTCTCATCAAGGAGTCAGAGGACCCAACCAGGGGACAGCAGGTCTAGGTTCCAGGAGTCAGGTTGGCTCCTATCGAGGTGTCAGGAGATTCCCGATCCATAGGCAAGAAGTGGGCCGTGCAGCAGGGTGCTGTGACTAAAGGGCAGAGAGCCAAGTGTTCCAGGGGAGCTGGACAACCCAGTCAAAGGGACTCATAAGAGGAGAAGCAATGCTGCCAAAAACTGTGCCTGGTGGCTTTGTATTTTTTCATTTGTGCAAGAAACCCCTGAGCGGGCAACTGATGTATAGGTGAACTTTCCGTTTATTGAATAAAAGTTGGCTTCCACGTCATAAAATACAGTTTTGCACTGGAGCAACTCTTTGCAAATGCACCTACTGCTTGAGTTTAATCACCCAGGTTTGCTGGCTTAAAGATAAAAAGCGGTTGTATACCCACAGACGGAAAAAAACCCAAAAAAACCTGTAGGGCTGCACCGCATACTAGCTCATTATGAAATACTTGCGTCAATGTCGCATCCTGGTCACCGCCGAGGGAGCTGACATTTTCCCTTCACTGTTTCTTCTTAGTTCATGGCTCCGGCGCTTTGATTGGCCGGAGCTGCAATGATGTCACTCCCCCGTTCCGGCACGATACGCTGGACCTTCACTGCGCATGCGCCACTGCATGCAGGGTGAATATCTCCTAAACCCTGTAGGTTTAGGAGATATTCATTTTACCTACAGGTAAGCCTTATTATAGGCTTACCTGTAGGTAAAAATGTAAAAAAGGGGTATACAACCACTTTAAGGCTCTGTTTCGACTTGTGCAATTTGTCCTGCGACTTGGGACTGTAAAGTCACATGACAAGTCGTACCCCATGGTTTCCAATGAGTACTGTTCATATCTGTGCGACTTCAATGTAGTCCCTGCACTACTTTGGTCCCACTTTGATGCGACCTGAGGTCCATAGACCTCAATAACACACAGGCATTGCTTCAAGTAGCATCAGAATCGTGGCAAAAAAGTGCGTGACTTTCAGGTCACAATAGTGGAAACCTAGGCCTAGGCACAGGTGCCAATCAGAGCACACTATCCATTTTCTCAATGAATGCAAAGTTTTCTCTGCCTGGATGAGGGGGAGACTGTGAGGGCCACTGCCCTGTTTCTTCAACTCATCCATTCACAAAAGCTTTCCATTCATTGAGAAAATGCAAAGTACTCCTTGAAAGGCCCCCCCCAGTGCCAAGAAAGCGACCTTCTGTGTTCACAATACAGCTCAGCGTGGGACCTAAAAGCTAGCAGTGCCTACTTTAGTGATTTCCAAATTCCAGTGGATCCCACAAGTATGGCACATACAATGTAAATATGCAAAAAATTGCCATACTTGGAATTCAGTTTTAAAGAACTATTCATTTGTCCTTTATTCATTTCCTCAACCCCTGGTGAGTTCAGTCTGCCATGTTGAAGAGTTACCTTCCTTCCCGTTTCAGCAATCATTACTGAGCGATGGGCAGTGCAACGCAAGAGTTTTGCTGCATCAAAACGGACAAGTGTAAATAGGCGCTAAGATTATGGGAAAAAATATATTCTATTCTTTAACATAAGTGATTTTCTTATAATCCACAACTTTCATCATAATCCTGGTGTTCCTGCCATGTAGGCATAGCTCCCAACTGTCCCTGATTTTGAGGGACTATCCCTGATTTCGAGCAATGTCCCTCTGTCCCTTTTTCCTCCTCATTTGTCCCTCATTTTGGTCTGATCTCTATAGTTGTATATAAAATGCCCTTTGTATCTATCAAAAAGTGTTTTCCAGTGCTAAATCTTTCAACTGATTTCTAAATTGCTGCATTTGTAAATTCCAAAAGCCAATATAAAGTAATAGTAGTGGTAAAAAAGCACGTGTGAGTTTAACCAACCTTGTTTTTTTTGTACAATTCTCCTTTAAGGGGGCGTGGCAAGGGGTGTGTCCTTTGCCTGCATACTTTTGCTGATAGGTGTCCCTCATTCCCATCTCAAAAAGTTGGGAGGTATGATGTAGGTCTTTAATTAAGTACATCCTGTCATGGATTGACAATGCTGTGTCTGTAGGTGGGGTGCAGCGTGGTGCGGCAGGAATAACACACTCAGTCCCAGTGTAATGAAAGAACTTGGACTGAAAATAACCTGGTGGGAAGGCAGCATAGCCAAGAGCACCCACAGTTCCAACAGCGTGTAGAGAGCAAGAATCAGTCAAACCGACAGCGCGGGTAGTAGGGTCGCCACCTCATCCCTTTAAAACAGAACACATATTAATTACCGTATATACTCGAGTATAAGTCGTTCCGAGTATAAGTCGAGGCCCTAATTTTGCCACACAAAAATGGGAAAAACGTATTGACCCGAGTATAAGACGAGGGTGAGAAATGCACAGCTACTGTAAGTGGAAAAGAGGGTCAACAATGCCCATTTGCAGCATCACTGTGCCCATTTGCAGCCATAGGTCCCCTGAACTTCAAACTTGGTAGTTAAGGGTTCCTAGATGCCCCCTAGCTGCAGCCAAAATTTGGGGTCTCTGAACTCAAAGGGTCCCGAAATGACATTGCTGCAGATGGACACAGTTGACCGAATTTGGGGCCCCGTATCTTAGGGCCACTTAGTGCTAAGAACCCCAAATTTGGTGTGCAAACCCAGTGGAACTAGCACCATAAAATTTCCAAAGCTTGGGTTTATAGCACTAAGTGGCCCCGAGATACAGGGCCCCAAATATCAGTTCAGAAAATGTCAAGCACTTTTCTGCAGCAGAGAATGACATTTTCCGAACCGGCTTTGGGGCCCCGTATCTCAGGGCCACTTGGTACTAGGAACCCCAGCTTTGGATATGTTATGGTACCAGTTCCACTGGGTTTGCATACCAGATTTGGGGTTCCTAGGACCAAGTGACATTGAGATATGGGGCCCCAAAGTCGGTTCACTAAATGTCAAGCACTTTTCTGCAGCAGAGAAAGACATTTTCCGAACCGATTTTGGGGCCCTGTATCTCAGAGCCACTTAGTGCTAGGAACTTCAGCTTTGGATATGTTGTGGTACCAGTTCTGGGTTTGCACACCAAATTTGGGGTTCCTAGCACCAAGTGGCCCTGAGATACGGGGCCCCAAAGTCGGTTCGGAAAATGACATTTTTTGCTGCAGAAAAGTGCTTGACTCCAGTATAAGTCAAGGGGGGCACTTTCAGCACAAAAAAATGTGCTGAAAAACTCGACTTATACTCGAGTATATACGGTACACAAGTTCTGTGGCTGATTAAGATGGTAATTAGACTCACTTGGTGCCTTATCTGCATTAAAATAGCCACAGAACCTGTGTAATTCATATGTGTTTGGGTTTAAAGGGATGAGGTGGCAACCCTAGCCTGAAGACAGAAGAAGAATGCGGCCTGGTCATCTTGTGCCCACACAGGCAGATGCCCAGAAAAGTTGAGATCCCCAATTTTTCCCTCCTTGTCAGGAATCTTTCCCTGCCGCTAGTACTGTCCCTACCAGGCAGGTTACCTGTCCCTACTCTACCCACTCGCAAATGGGAACCAGGGCCTTAAATAGGCTCTGCCTGACCCATGATGGCCACCAGAGTCACATGGAGTGGTGGCATCGAATAGGATGGCTTCCCCAGTGACCAAGGAAACCATAGAGGAACCCTGTTCCTCCTGACTTCCTTTCCAACTGCAGTGCCACTGCGGGAGAATGCCACCTGCAGTGGAGAAAGCAGACTGCACCTGCCTACATACAGTACATGTCCCTGTCTTTCAATTGCTCTCCTGCACAGTTACCCTGTCACATGCCCTTCCAGTGGAGACTACAAATGGCTCTTTCATTGCTACCACCAGAAAGTTTGTATAGAGCAACACCATACAGCTGATGCAGTGCAGACGTACAGGCATCACCACCAAAGGAAAAATCAAAGACCGACCAGAACATGCTTACACAAAAAGGTATGTATTTTTTTTTAAAGTGTTGGGAGGATTAGGGTTTACTTAAAACCTAAAGATGGGATATAAAGTTTAAGTCCATTAACCACTTCAGCCCCAGAAGAATTTACCCCCTTTCTGACCAGAGCACTTTTTGCGATTCGGCACTGCGTCGCTTTAACAGACAATTGCGCGGTCGTGCGACGTTGCTCCCAAACAAAATTGACGTCCTTTTTTTCCCACAAATAGAGCTTTTCTTTTGGTGGTATTTGATCACCTCTGCGGTTTTTATTTTTTGCGCTATAAACAAAAAAAGAGTGACAATTTGGAAAAAAACGCATTATTTTTTACTTTGTGCTTTAATAAATATCCCCCCAAAATATATAAAAAAAGATTTTATTTTCTCAGTTTAGGCCGATACGTATTCTTCTACATATTTTTAGTAAAAAAAAATCGCAATAAGCGATTATTGATCGGTTTGCGCAAAAGTTATAGCGTTTGCAAAATTGGGGATAGTTTTATGGCATTTTTATTAATATATATATATTTTTTTAAATGGCGGCGATCAGCGATTTTTATTGTGACTGCGACATTATGGCGGACACATCAGACATTTTTGACACGTTTTTGGGACCATTGTCATTTATATAGCAATCAGTGCTATACAAATGCTCTGAGTCCTGTGTAAATGACACTGGCAGTGAAGGGGTTAACCACGAGGTGGCAGTGTAGGGGTTAAGTGTCTCCTAGGGGCGTGTTTCTAACTGTAGGGGGGTTGGGCTGTGTGTGACACGTCACTGATCTCTGCTCCGATGACAGGGAGCAGTGATCAGTGACACTGTCACTAGGCAGAACGGGGAGATGCTTGTTTACATTAGGATCTCCCCGTTCTTCCTCCCCGTGAGGCGATCGCAGGTATCCCCGCGGCGATCGAGTCCGCGGGACCCGCGACCCGACTCACGGAGCTTGCCGCTGGCCGCCTCTTAAAGGGGAACGTACAGGTACGTGATTCTGCCTGTATGAGCCCTTCTGCCGACGTATATCGTTGTGAGGCGGTCGGCAAGCGGTTAATTTGCTGTGAAAAATACAGACCTCACTAGGTAAACTGTATACAGTGCCTTGAAAAAGTATTCATACCCATTGAAATTTTCTACATTTTGTCATGTTACGACCAAAAACATAAGTGTATTGTATTGGGATTTTATGTGACAGACCAACACCAAGTGGCACATAATTGTGAAGTGGAAGGAAAATGATAAATGGTTTTCAAATTTTTTTACAAATAAATATCTGAAAAGCGTGGCGAGCATTTGTATTCAGCCCCTTTTACTCTGATACCCCTAACTAAAATCTAGTGGAACCAATTGCCTTCAGAAGATACCTAATTAGTAAATAGAGTCCACCTGTGTTTAATTTAATCTCAGTATAAATACAGATATTCTGTGAAGCCCTCAGAGGTTTGTTAGAGAACCTTAGTGAACAAACCGCATCATTAAGGAACACACCAGACAGCTCAGGGATAAAGTTCTGGAGAACTTTAAAGCAGGGTTAGGTTATAAAAAAAATATCCCAAGCTTTGAACATCTCATGAAGCACTGTTCAATCCATCATCTGAAAATGGAAAGAGTATGGCACAACTGCAAACCTACCAAGACATGGCCGTCCACCTAAACTGACAGGCCGGGCAAGGAGATCATTCATCAGAGAAGCAGCCAAGAGGCCCATGGTAACTCTGGAGGAGCTGCAGAGATCCACAGCTCAGGTGGGAGAATCTGTCCACAGGACAACTATTAGTCGTGCACTCCACAAATCTGGCCTTTATGGAAGAGTGGCAAGAAGAAAGCCATTGTTGAAAGAAAACCATAAAAAGTCCCGTTTGTAGGTTGCGAGAAGCCATGTGGGGGACACAGCAAAGATGTGGAAGAAGGTGCTCTGGTCAGAGGAGACCAAAATTGAACTTTTTGGCCTAAAAGCAAAAGGCTACGTGGGGTGGAAAACTAACACTGCACATCACCCTGAACACACCATCCCCACTGTGAAACATGGAGATGGCAGCATCATGTTGTGGGGATGTTTTTCTTCAGCAGGGACAGGGAAGCTGGTCAGAGTTGATGGGAAGATGGAGCCAAATACAGGGCAATCTTAGAAGAAAACCTGTTAGATTCTGCAAAAGACTTGAGACTGGGGCAGAGGTTCACCTTCCAGCAAGACAACGAACCTAAACATACAGCCAGAGCTACAATGGAATGGTTTAGATCAAAGTATATTCATGTGTTAGAATGGCCCAGTCAAAGTCCAGACCTAAATCCAATTGAGAATCTGTGGCAAGACTTGAAAATTAAAAAGTATTGACTCAGGGGGGCTGAATACAAATCCACTCTGCACTTTTCACATATTTATTTGTAAAACACTTTGAAAACCATTTATTATTTTCCTTCCTCTTCACTATTATGTGCCACTTTGTGTTGGTCTATCACATAAAATCTCAATAAAATACATTTACTTTATTGGTTGTTACATGACAAAATGTGGAAAATTTCAAGGGGTATGAATACTTTTTCAAGGCACTGTACATGGCAATTTTTCACAGATTTTATCTTTTTTTTCTGTTTCACGATCTCAGTGTTGTAGTGAGAAAAGTTACTGTGGCTGTCTCTCTTCAGAAGTAGACAAGCCTGACTACATTCAAACATTTGTGTTTTCCTTGTGGTGCAATTGTTTACATTCATTCGTCACACGTATTACCATCCCTGTGGAAGTTGTTTTTTTTAGATTTTTTTAGCAGGACCTGCCTCCCCTTTTTTTTTTTTTTTTTTTTAGTACATTAAAATATAATCCTGCTTGCTGTTTATTCGATGCTGCTTCAAGCAAATTTCTCCTGATATGGAGGATAACACTTAAAATAAAATGAAATGTTATAGTACCTGCCTAAAATGCACATACCTACAATGCATGGAAAAGGCTACAGCCTCAATCTGGCCATACACTAGTACATTTTTGAATGCACATTCGTATGAACATTCTTAGTACATTCAATGACTTGGCAAATGACATTCAAAAGTACTTCAAATTTTTATTTTATTTTAATATTTCATTTCAGAATGAATGGACTTTCCTCAGCTAAAACCATATACACTGTTAGAAATTCGTCCATTTGAGAACTTTCTCCATCATGAATTTTCTTGTCAATGTGGTAGAAAATGAACGTTGATTTGACCTCACTAACGATTAGAAACTAAAATGAATATTTTTAAGGAGAAAAATGATAAATGAAATTCTACTAGGGTATGGCCAACTTTAGCAAGACTCCAGGTCCAAAGCTTAATGTTTATTCGGAAACGTATTTTTTTTACGAAAACTCCCCTCTAGTCTTTTGCACTTTACAAAAGACCCCCTGCAGGGAGGAGAGAAGTCTTTTCTGATGTTAAGTCAAATTCCCATCCCCCAGCCAGGTATCTAAAGCATAGGTCAGCATTTCTTAACCTTTATTGCAAATGCAGACCCCCCAGTGGATTGCCCAATATGCCTCTATACATTATTTTACAAGACTGTGTTAATCTCCTCATTATCTCCAGTTCTATTGGTATCAGTAGGACTTCAAAAGAGGTCCAAAGACAGTGCACGTTTCTTTCCTTCAACCCGTGGTTTACATAATTACTCCATCAACACATACAGTGCTGACAGGGGAATCCCTCCTGCCGAGATATTATATTCTTCCCCCACCCCACCGCCGGGAGAAGACAGTGATTATTGCTAGAGGCTATAGAGGGGAGAGGGGGTCAACTAACACAAGTGAAAAAGGGGGGGTCTATACTGATAGAGGGGGTCTGAACTGAGGGGGGGTCTATACTAAAGAGGGAGTCTGCACTGAGGGGGGGTCTATACTGATAGAGGGGGTCTATACTGATAGAGGGGGTCTGCACTGAGGAGGGGTTCTATACTGATAGAGGGGGTCTGCACTGAGGGGGGTCTATACAGATAGAGGGGCTCTTGCACTGAGGGGGGTCTATACAGATAGAGGGGGTCTGCATTGAAGGGGGTCTATACTGATAGAGGGGGTCTGCACTGAGGGAGGTCTATACTGATAGAGGGGGTCTGCGCTGAGGGGGGTCTATACTGATAGAGGGGGTCTGCACTGAGGGGGTCTATACTTATAGAGGGGGTGTGCACTGAGGGGGTCTATACTGATAGAGGGGGTCTGCACTGAGGAGGGGTCTATACTGATAGAGGGGGTCTGCACTGAGGATGGGTCTATACTGATAGTGGGGGTCTATACTGATAGAGGGGGTCTGCACTGAGAGGGGGGTCTATACTGATAGAGGGGGTCTGCACTGAGGGGGGTCTATACTGATAGAGGGGGTCTGCACTGAGGGGGGTCTATACAGATAGAGGGGCTCTTGCACTGAGGGGGGTCTATACAGATAGAGGGGCTCTTGCACTGAGGGGGGTCTATATAGATAGAGGGGCTCTTGCACTGAGGGGGGTCTATACAGATAGAGGGAGTCTGCACTGAAGGGGGTCTATACTGATAGAGGGGTTCTGCACTGAGGGAGGTCTATACTGATAGAAGGGGTCTGCACTGAGGGGGGGTCTATACTGATAGAGGGGGTCTGCACTGAGGGGGGTCTATACAGATAGAGGGGGTCTGCACTGAGGGGTTCTATACAGATAGGGGGTCTGCACTGAGGGGGGACTATAGTTGGTGGGGGAGGGGGAGTGTGACACCATGTTTTTCAACCGTGGGTGACAGCAACTCTAGTGACGCCACTGGGTTTGGGATACCGATCCTTCTCGCCTGCAGAGGAAGTCCTTGCCATCTCAAGCTGGCCAGAGATGGGTAGTACCAGGTTTCCCCATGAACACAAACAAAGTGGATGGAGTAATCCCCCCTGTCGGGATATTGTATTCTGGCATAGGGACTTGCCACTGTCAGATTACAGTGATCAAACAAAAATGTTCCATCATGCCCCTTCGACAGAAGTCATCAGACAATTTAGGAACAGTCACCCACTACTGAACGGGATGAATTTTTGATCAGTTTATGGCCAGCTTTAGGCCAGAGGGCCACCAGGAACCCCTAGCGGTCTCCTGCCCAACTCATACTCCAGGCCCTTCAGGTTGTACTAACCTTACTTATACAGAATGGCCATATTACACAACCCCGGTCACCCAATAACAGAATGTCCAACCAGCGTTTCCAAATGCTTTATTGAACAGTCTTTATTCCTTTACAAAATCCAGCTAGTGGCATAACTGTTCTCCAAATAGGACAGATAGTGGAGTTGGTTATCAATACTCTGAGTCTATGTATGGCTACCTTGCCTTTTTGTTGCATGGGATTATATGTCACAGGACCAAGCTGGGGGCCACAGAAGGAAAAATCTGCGGTAATTTCACCACCACAGACTGGAGTTTCTTCACATGTTTCTTCACATGCACTACTCTCCTCTTCACTAAAACTGCTCTCCTACTTTATATCATTGCCAAGGACAGGATGATGGAGGCCACCCTAAAAGACATTAGCACCCACCCTTCGTTACATAAAACTAGTGACATTTTTGCGAGTGTTATTGTGCAATGAAAACACTGAAACTTGGTCTAGTTGCTGACAATGTTGCACGTCAGCTGACACAATAAAGTGTATGTTAGACATGTGCAGAACGAAAAAAATTGTTTCGTTTCTATTCAGTAATGAACTCATTTTTTTTTAGGTAAATCGATGTTCAATTCGTTTTCAGATTCCAGGAAGTAAATGCTACATAACTCATCTGCCCTTATTTAACCACTTGCTTACTGGGCACTTTTATACCCCCTTCCTGACCAGGCCAATTTCCAGCTTTTAGCGCTCACACTTTGAATGACAATTGCGTGGTCATGCAACACTGTACCCATATGAAATTGTTATGTTTTTTTCACACAAATATAGCTTTTTTGTAGTATTTAATTACCACTGAGTTTTTTATTCTTTGCTAAACAAAGACCGAAAATTTTGAAAAAAAAAAAAAGTTTTTCATATTTTGTTATAAAATGTTGCAAACAGTTACATTTTCTCATTCACTGATGGGCACTGAGGAGGTGGCACTGATGGGCACTTATAGGCTGCACTGATGATGCAGCAATGATGGGCACTAATAAGGTAACAATGGTGGGCACTGATGAGGCTGCACTGATGGGTGGTGCTGATGGACACTGATAGGTGGCACAGATAGGCGGCATTAATGGGCAATGATAGGTGACACTGATAGGCGGCACTGATTGGCAGCACTGATGGGTGGCACTGGTGGGTACTGATTAGCAGGACTGATGGGCACTGATAGAAGGCACTGGTGGGCACGGATTTGCAGCACTGGTTGGCACTTAGGGGACGGATGTCCCTTTAACAGAAGCCGGTTACCGGCTTTATTCTTTTCTTCACGCTGAAAGCCAGTAACCTGCTTCTGTTTAGTTCCTTGATCAGCTGTCATTGGCTGATCATCCTCCGTACTGCCGTGCTCCTGACTTACCATTCTCTCAAGGCTGCTGGCCACCCTGGGAAGAATCAACTCTTTTGGGCCATTTCCCAATTCTGGCGGCCTGGTCTACGTGCCACCAGACATACCTCTTATAGAGGTAATACTCGAGGCGGGTGCCTGCACAGAGACTGGCGCAGCAGCAGGGACGGCCTGCAACTCAGGTTGAACCGGAGCAGCCACAGTGGGGATTCCAGGTGAGCCGTGTGACTCAGGAGCATTTGTAATGCCATGGCAAACTGATCCATGCAGTGATCTTGCTAATCCAATCTGGAAAAAATATTACCAACCAAGTGACTGTATCTTCTGAATTCATGGCCTTCGCCTACTGTCAGAAACCATTAAATCAGACCGAGACAGAAGTACATTAAAATCACACTTGTTTAATAATAAAAGTAAAAAGAACAAACGCAGTCAAAACATAGCCAAAGTTCAGTAACTGGAACAGATAGTCAGCCAAGCCAGAAGTCAGGGAGCAATGTAGTGGAACAGCAAGCAGGATCTGGAGCCAGAAGGGATGTCAGCAAAGCAAGTCTTGAACAGGATCGCAGGAGATACTTTCTGTGATGTGACCAAGGCGAAGGCAGAGAGCCTCTGGGCTGGACGGCTTAAGTAGGCAGGACTGATGAGCAGGATATCATCAACAGCTGGGTACTTGTGGAGAGATAGTAGCTGGCAATTAGCCGAAAGTTGAGCGGCCAGCTCAAAAAAGGAAAGGCTGAGCCCAGCCCTGACAATATCAACCTCTGGCACCTAGGCCCCTTCCAAAGTCCACACTTCACAGCAAGGTCTTTACTCACAATGTCCTTGGTGTCAGGCGTCTGTGATAGTGAGCCCTTGTAGATCGTCAACTCGAGGTTCCCCAGGGTGCAGAGTCCAAGCCCCAGAGTCTTAGCTACACTAAGAAAGTGTTAAATAGGCGAGCAAACTGGGAGACAGGCCAGGAAAGGAAATATAATATAAACCCAGACAATAGAGGAATGACACTCACCCAGAGCATCCCGAACATTTATCACCCTCCCACCTTCTGGATGCTTCCTTTTAGGGATTGGCTGGGGCATGATAAATATTCATTCTAGTCAATGGCATCTCCCTGTCCTATATTCTGGAATCTTCTTCCAAAGACAGGCAGGAGAAATCAAACACCCAGTTTAGAAAACCCCGAACAGACAAAAAAATTCAATCACTCACTCACTACAGTTAAGCCAAACCTAAATTTACCTAGCAGCCTTAATAGGAGGAAAAGAAGCAAGCAAGAAAAGAAGCATTTATAATTGATATAGACACCTTAGAAGAGGGGTATGGATGGGGGTCACAGGAGTGGCTGGTGGAAACAGGACTTTGAATGGATGGACTACTTGACCCTCTGTGCCATTTGCTGTCCTATAACCACTTTTTCCGCCCGCCGTCATTATACGGCTGCTCTTTAAAGTGTAATACTGTTGTTATGACAGCAGCTAGCTGCCATAACCCCAGTATCCACTTCTTCAGCGGGCGGTCCGCTTTAAGATAAAAGTGGTCTCAGTGGCGGATTCACCGCAAGATCACTTTTATCTGTGGCGGGCAGTGGCGTCTCTAGCTTTCATATTTAGGGGGGGCACATGGGGGGACAGGGACAAAAGTAGGGGGGCAACTATAAAACGCATATATATATATATATATATATATATCCTGGGGCCCTTTACTACGACCCTTTCACATGTTCTGCAGTGAGCTCCCTTTCTACTGTATTGGGGTCCCCCAGGGTGGCAGAAAACAAGAGATATATGTCACCAGCATACCAAGAAAATATAAGGATCCAAAGCAGTAGGAGAACTATCAGGGTTGCAAAGGTTGTCTTGCCTCCAGGCCCTGGTGTTCTGCCACTGTGGGGTTCCCCAGGCTCCTCTTGCTGTCCTGCCCCTGCTATTGACTGCTCTGCTCTGGCATCTCTTGGAATTTACAGGCTGGTTCTCCTGTCCTAAGGATGGGAGAAATCAGTCTGTTTTTTCAGTAACTGAGAGTCCTGGTGGAGTCCTTCCTGCAACTCGCTCTTCTCCCTGCCAATGAGGATGCAGGGGAAGGAGCAGCTCGGGCGGCCGTGGTTTTGTGAGCGCTCGCATTATGCAGTGTCAGCAAGCAGAGGGAGGGGGGAGGAATCACCTGCAGGAGCTGACTGGGGGCTCTCTCCCTCTTAGACATTGATTTTTTGTAAAAAAAAAAAATGTTGGGGGGGTCAGGGCCCCCCCCTAGGGACGCCATTGGTGGCGGGAGAGGGGGACCCCCTCCCGCCGCTCTCTGGTGCCCTCCGCTGCTTACCGGAGCCGCTGGCAGCGGCGGAGGCGATTGGGTCTTGTCCCCTGCATGGGAAGATGCCCCCCCTCCCATTGCAGGGCGGAAGCAATGTCAAAACATAACTTCTGCGCCCATAGCTCTTATTTTATTGCATTTTAGTGTAAATATGAGATATGAGGTCTTTTTGACCCCAGATCTCATATTTAAGAGGTCCTGTCATGCTTTTTTTCTATTACAAGGGATGTTTACATTCCTTGTAATAGGAATAAAAGTGACACAATTTTTTTTTTAAAGAACAGTATAAAAAAAAAAAAAGTAAAACAAATAGGAAAAAAAAGTTTTTTTTTAAAAGCGCCCCGTCCCGCCGAGCTCACGCGCAGAAGCGAATGCATATGTGAGTAGCGCCTGCATATGAAAACGGGGTTCAAACCACACATGTGAGGTATCACCACGATCGGTAGTGCGAGAGCAAAAATTCTAGCCCTAGACCTCCTCTGTAACTCAAAACATGCAACCTGTAAAAAATTTTAAACGTCGCCTATGGAGATTTTTAAGGTTAAAAGTTTGTCGCCATTCCACGAGCAGGCGCAATTTTGAAGCATGATGTGTTGGGTATCAATTTACTTGGCGTAACATCATCTTTCACAATATAAAAACAAATTGGGCTAACTTTACTGCTGTCTTATTTTTTAATTAAAAAAAAGTGCATTTTTTCCAAAAAAAGTGTGCTTGTAAGACTGCTGCGCAAATACGGTGTGACAGAAAGTATTGCAACGACCGCCATTTTATTCTCTAGGGTGTTTGAAAATATATACAGTATCTCACAAAAGTGAATACACCCCTCACATTTTTGTAAATATTTTATTATATCTTTTCATGTGACAACACTGAAGAAGTGACACTTTGCTACAATGTAAATTAGTGATTGTACAGCTTGTATAACAGTGTAAATTTTCTGTTCCCTCAAAATAACTCAACACACAGCCATTAATGTCTAAACCGCTGGCAACAAAAGTGAGTACACCCCTAAGTGAAAATGTCCAAATTGGGCTCAAAGTGTCAATATTTTGTGCGGCCACCATTATTTTCCAGCACTGCCTTAACCCTCTTGGGCTAGGAGTTCACCAGAGCTTCACAGGTTTCCACTGGAGTCCTCTTCCACTCCTCCATGATGACATCACAGAGCTGGTGGATGTTAGAGACCTTGCGCTCCTATACCTTTCATTTGAGGATGCCCCACAGATGCTCAATAGGGTTTAGGTCTGGAGACATGCTTGGCCAGTCCATCACCTTTACCCTCAGTTTCTTTAGCAAGGCAGTGGTCATCTTGGAGGTGTGTTTGGGGCCGTTATCATGTTGGAATACTGCCCTGGGGCCCAGTCTCTGAAGGGAGGGGATCATGCTCTGCTTCAGTATGTCACAGTACATGTTGGTATTCATGGTTCCTTCAATGAACTGTAGCTCCCCAGTGCCGGCAGCACTCATGCAGCCCCAGACCATGACACCCCCACCACCATGCTTGACTGTAGGCAAGACACACTTATCTTTGTACTCCTCACCTGGTTTGCTGCCACACACGCTTGACACCATCTGAACCAAATAAGTTTATCTTGGTCTCATCAGACCACAAGACATGGTTCCAGTAATCCATGTCCTTAGTTTGCTTGTCTTCAGCAAACTGTTTGCACGCTTTCTTGTGCATCATCTTTAGAACAGGCTTCCTTCTGGGACGACAGCCATGCAGACCAATTTGATGCAGTGTGCGGCGTATGGTCTGAGCACTGACAGGCTGACCCCCCCCCCCCCCCACCCCTTCAACCTCTGCAGCAATGCTGGCAGCACTCATACGTCTATTTCCCAAAGACAACCTCTGGATAGGACGCTGAGCATGGGTTCTTAACTTCTTTGGTCGACCATGGCCATGGTCGACCAAGAGTGAGAGATATGTCCAGAATAGGGACAGTGGGAGGTGAAGCCCTATCGCCAGAGTACAGATGTTGGAATGTACAGAGACTGTGAGCCTTAAAGCCTATTAGGAATCTAAATATGTGCTGAGAATTGAAGTGTTTTCAGGCTTTATAAATGGCACCCATATGCCTTCTGGTGTCCTGTGCAGACGTATTATATAGAAATAAAGTTGCACAACTCTCCATTTGTTTCGTCATTCTTTGTCTTCAGTGCTGATGTTGCTGTTTAGCCAGCGGAACATAAGCCTTTGTCAAAATGATTATCAGGATTATCAGCAGGATTATTCAGACAGCAGGCAAAGCTCAGCTCAGCAGAAACAGGTGTAGGGTAAGGTGAGGCAATCATAACATTAACAGTCACGTTGTATGAGGCCTTAAAGAGTACCTGTGTTTTATTGATGAACATCATGCTGTGAAGCTAGAGGGTAGGGCCTGGTGTACTTGGTTCTTGCTATGGCAGATGGTGTATTGCAGTTTCAAAGTGTTGTATCTAATATCTATTCAAGTCCTATGTGCCCACACAACCTTATGAGAGCACTTAGAAAAAAGAGAGGCTTTCACCATGTCAGAAAAAAAGTGTGGTGGTCCCATCCCTGGTAATTAGAACATAGGAAAATTCCCCCCTGATTGGGACTTTAAAAAGCCACCAACACTAGTGTATAGAAAAGATTTTTATGCAATGGTTACAAAGTGATCAAGTATAAAAAGACATGTGACATCTACATACAGCAAACATAACAAAAACAAAAAAAAAACAAAATTGTAGCATAGGATATGAAATGACACTAATACTCTCCGGTGGGTGAAGTACCCTAATACCCGACGCATTTCCAGTTTTTTTACACCTTTGTCAGGGGTAGAAAGTGGAGCATAGTCAAATATATTTTAGCTCAATTGGAGTGATTCCATATCAAGGGCATAAAAAGACAACTGTCCTGAAGGGGAGTGGACGCCAACCCAAAGTACACTGTAGGCTTGAAAGGAAACAAGTTGCCACATCGGTATAATAACAGGTGTGTGACAGCGACTGGATTTCGGCTGTGGACAATGTGTGCTTTAAAGGGCAGTAGGAACGGGGGCTAGCCAGAGCCTCAAATGGAGCTGCTGGGTTAGCAGGTAACACCCCATAAGCCTTAACTTGATGTGAACTGTAAAAGTGGTATCCATATGTGGAGCGTCACCCCTGTGTATCTGTGCCTGCAGGCAAAGCTCAGCTCAGCAGAAACAGGTGTAGGGTAAGGTGAGGCAATCATAACATTAACAGTCACGTTGTATGAGGCCTTAAAGAGTACCTGTGCTTTATTGATGAACATAATGCTGTGAAGCTAGAGGGTAGGGCCTGGTGTACTTGGTTCTTGCTATGGCAGATGGTGTATTGCAGTTTCAAAGTGTTGTGCCTAAAATCTTTTCAAGTCCTATGTGCCCACACAACCTTATGAGTGCACTTGGAAGTTAGGTGGCAAGCATTGAACAACACAGTTGAGTATAGTTTTAAAGGAGTATAATAGGAGTATAAGTATAAGCAAAGCTTGTTTAGCTGTACTTCTGCTGTGGATCACAGGAGTGCAGTTCGTTTAGCACTCCTGTGACCCATTATCAGCAGATAGCGGGCTGAAGTCCGCTGTGGGACCGGCACCCAGCTCAACCTTTTAAACGAGCCGCTGAGAGCCTGAGCCGCCCGCTCCCAACCCCTCCACATCCCAGCACTCCAGTGAGCACTGAAGGGAACAGAACAGAGTTGGTGACTGACAGTCACCAACTCTCTGCTCAGGCAGCTCTGAGAACCGAGCGATCAGCAGTGTTTGATCACTCGGTTCTCAGCCTTAGAGCTGGTGGGAAACAGATGCTGCATCTACCTAGCTAAGTATAAGTCTAAATTTTTTTTTTAAATCAGAAAGGTTTTTATTTTGCTTAAGAAACAAATGTATATAACATACAGGTACAAGTGCATAGCGTGTACATATCTCGGAGTTCACTCATAGCATTTTATGGAAACATTTATCAGCTACCTAAGATTATCATAAGACGGTTCTAATTACATTCTATCAGGAATATAACCTAACATACCGTTATCTTTTAACAATAATAGATCTAACATATAATATAATTCGTAAGGAGTGTATATCCAAATGAGGTGTAATTTAAGCAAGTACCAGCTATAATAATGTTACCCTTATATGCTAAAAGCTCCAGTGATCACTGATAACCTTAGAGTGTAAAAATAGATAACACGACGGTCATTTAACAGTAGCATTGCTATCAACTCTACTACATTATGATTCCATCAACCTTGTTTAAATTCATTATATTTAATTCAATATAATATTCATCGGTGGAAGAGAGAGTAAAATAGAAGAGAAAGAAGAGAAGAATGAGTCTAAAATTTTAAAAATCCCATACTTCTCTTTAAGGTAACATAGGCCTCAGAAATAAGCAGACGTGTTATAGTTGTAGGGATACCGTATTTCACCAAATTTTTATTTTTGCCTTTTTGGGATTTGTAGGAAGCAGTGGGCTGCAGTCAGTCTGTCTGTGTCTCCATGTGAGTGTTGTCCAAGCACAGAGTGCCTTTTATGCGCCAGATGCTCCAACTAGTTGTGTTGGAGAATGTAACAACTGCGTATTTATTGAACCAGCCAATCAGCAGAAACTGAAATTTCACCAAATTCAGTAAGCTCAGGGGAAAAATTCCCTAGCAAGTTGCAACTTCCCTTGCAAAGTGAACAGCCTATTCGTCTTTAGGAAACAAACCCCAATAAATGAGACACTTCCTGGCACATAGTCTTCCCTCCTGGGCTTCTGTTGATGAGGATTATGCTGTGAAATCAATCTTTCTCCCCAACCTTTGGGCCTAGGGGGTTGGAGTACTGCAGTAATCTCTCCTCCTGGGTGGAATCCTGAAGATGGTGACTGTCGGAAGCTATTCTGCTTGGCCTAAAGGAAGCAACTTCAATTGTCAGAACGGGAAAGTTGGGGAGTGACAGGATGAGTGAAAGGTATACATAGGATTGTCACAGCTGTCCTGTCTTGAAACACCAATACTGAGTTACCACACAAACCCTAAAGTGGTTGTAAACCCTTTACAACCACTTTTTGCTACAGGTAAGCCTATAATAAGGCTTACCTGTAGCTACCACGGATATCTCCTAAATCTGCACGGTTTAGGAGATATCCCCTGTATTTGCATGTGTCTACGTCATTGGCACATGCGCACTGAAGCAAACTGAAGCAATGGCACGTAACGTCATCGCGGCTCCAGCCAATCACAGCGCCGGCGCTCGCGATACCCGGAAGCAACTCCAGGAGCTATGTCGGCATCCGCAGCGGTGAACGAGGACCGCTGCGGGAGCTTCGATCTCAGGTAAGTAATTCATAATGAGCTAGTATTCTATGCATGCTAGCTCATTATGCCTTTGTCTTGCAGGTTTTTTTTTTTCTAATAGGTTTTACAACTACTTTAACCACTTGCTAACCGCCCTATAGCACTTTTACTACTACAGGGTCGGCAGCGTTGCTCACTGCTCAGGATCATGTATATATACGCGATCCTGCACTTCCGGCCTACAGGGGGTATGGTCGCACCGCCAGTGGGACGCTTCTGTGGTCATTTACAGCAGAAGCCGATCTGGTGTTCCCGGGGACTCGATGTCCTCTCGCACCCATCGATCATAAGTAAAACACAGAGAACTGAGATATGCCTATGTAAACAAGGCATATCTCAGTTCAGACAGAGGGAAGGGACCGAACCTGTGTCTCTTCAAAGCAGGGACTAGAATCAATCTTGTTCTCTAGTGAAAGCAGCACACCATGTACACAAAAACACTGGCCAGGCACCATACTGTAGGTGTGCACAGCCTATTGCATTAGGGTGTGCAACCCAAAGCTCAAGCACACATGCGTGCGTGCGTGTATATATATATATATATATATATATTATATATATATATATATGTGTGTGTGTGTGTGTGTATATACATATATACACACACATAATAAATATATATATATATATATAAAATATGTGTGTGTGTGTATATATATATATATATATATATATATATATTTATGGTCGGAGCCCTATGTCCGATATGGACATAGATAACACTTATAATAAAGATAAGACTTACCATCGGAAATAGACCTGGAAATGTGGACTTACCATATGAAATGGACCTGAAAGTGTGCCTTGGTCTAATGGCCGGTATGCCAAAATAAGGGGGCATACCCTGGTTTTAAGAAATGATTATTCTGTAGAGAGAAATGAGATGAAATGAATGAAATGAAATGAATGCCTTGAAATGGGGATGGGAGGGTGGGTATCGCGCACAGGAAACCGACAAGCACCACAGGTGAGCGGGCTGCTTAAATACCCACCGGGCTCCTCCCATAAATTCAGGCCACCATACTGGCCTTCCTACTTATGGTCGGAGCCCTATGTCCGATATGGACATAGATAACACTTATAATAAAGATAAGACTTACCATCGGAAATAGACCTGGAAGTGTGGACTTACCATATGAAATGGACCTGAAAGTGTGCCTTGGTCTAATGGCCGGTATGCCAAAATAAGGGGGCAAAAACATTCAGGTAGGGGTATAATATATAATTGGTTTTCAGGTATTCATTGAGCCAATTTGGAGAATGCCTGTGCCATCTCTACTTGAGGATTGGGTATATACCGGGCGAAGCAGGCTGATTTCCATCTGCCTAGTCTTTTGATGATGTGGTCTGGAACCCCCTGGCGGGTTGCTGCGGAGGCTGCTCCGATGCGGAAGGAGTGTCCGGAGTACTGACTGGGTTTAAGGTGAAGATTGCGGAGAAGTATCCTTATGTGTTTTACAAAGTGACATGCGTTTAAGGGTTTAACTGGGAATGGTAGAAGAGGACTGGTGTCCGATTGTTCAGGCAGGAGTGAGAGGAGACGGTTAAGTACGGTGACTGGACACCAGCTGTTATTGGTTCTGTAGAGGTGAATGTCCACTCCAGAGCCTGTTTCCTGGGTTTAAGAAACCTCGAGGTGAAGGATGAAATGGTCTTGGTGGCGAAGCAAGTGCCGTCTGCGTAATACTTGGTCTGTGGGGTGGTTATAGGTGAACCCGTAGTAAGCCAACTATATGGCTGCTTGTAGGACCGTGCTGGGCAGCAGACCGAATGGCGAAGTAGCCAGAATAGTCGACATATCCCTGAAGATGGGCCCCGTAATGGGTAAGCGCTTAGTACTGATCACTGGTTGTTGTTTCTGGATGCTCCTTAGGATGGCTCGTATAGCGTGTGATGAGAACAGTGAAGATTTTGTGGGGTCTTCCAGGGTCACGAAATGTTGTATGCCGGCTAGGTGTAGCCGAATGGTATTGTAAGATAAAGCCAGCTGAGTGTGGCAGTATGAAATGAAGGCCAGTACCTGTTTGACATCTATTGGTCCTTTACGGCAGGATGTGAGAAATTTATTGAACGCCTTTCAAGCTGTCTGGTAGGCTTTGAGTGTGTTATGAGAGAGTGAGTGATTGATGAGCTGCGTTGCTCCTTGTAAATGTTAAACTAGTCCAGGGTCAGTTGTGACCAGGCAGGGATAGGGGCCGACACTGGATCGGCTCCGGGAACCTGTTTGAAAAGGAGGTGTAGTTAGAACGTGGCAGTGCGTCAGCAGCTAAATTGTGTCTGCCTGGAATAAATGCACAGTGTATGTTAAACTGATGCTGTAAGAACAGTTGTACCAATCTGCGCAGGAAGGACATGACTGCTGGGGAATTGGACCTGCCTTTGTTGATGTCTGCCGTGGCCTGATTGTCGGTGGTGAAGACTACGGTTTGCCCTGTCCAATGGTGACCCCAGAGTTGTGCAGCTGCCACCATGGAATAGAGTTCGAGGAGGGAAGATGTTTTGAATAAAGCCGGGTATCAACAGTATCTGTTGAGGCCAGGGTCCTGAAAACCAATGATGGCCAAAAATTGCAGCGAAACCTGTGGTGGCTGCAGCGTCTGTCACCACCTGGGGTGACAGGGCTGAAACCATGGGTATAATTAGGGATATGCCGTTCCGGGAGGACGGAATTCGTCCCACATAGATAGGTCCGCTATTGCTGCGGAGTCTGGATTTAAGATCTGATCGGGGTCTTGTGTTTCTGGCAGGAATCTCAGCAGGCGTGACACGAAGGTGCGGCCTTGTGGAATAATTCGTATGGCGAAATTCAGCATTGCCAGGAGAGATTGCAACTGCTTCTTGGTACACCCCTTGGTGTGGGTGAATTTGTGAAGGACCGCCTTAATGCGGGTTAGTTTGTCGAGGGGGAGACTGGCTTGCATAGCGCAGGTGTCTAAGTTGGCCCCGAGAAAGGTGATGTTATGTGCTGGGCTTTCTACTTTGTGCTCGGTGATGGGAAGATTGGGTTTTCCGAATATCGCTCTGAGTTTGTCGAGGTCTCCTGGGGGCTTGCTGGGAGGTTCTATTAGTAGGAAGTCGTCCAGGTAATGGATGACTTTTGTCACTGAGCCTTGTGTAACAGTATCCAAGCAAGAGACTGAGCGAATGTGTCGAAGAGCCAAGGGCTGCTCTTCGAACCGAACGTCAGTTTTGTGGCCAAATAATATGCCTCCTTCCACTTGATGCCATGCCAGCACCAAAGGGATGGATGGATAGGCAGGAGCTTAAAGGCATCCGAGATGTCGGTTTTGGAAAGCCAGGCACCTGTACCTGCTTTGATGACTGCTTGTATCGGCATGTCTACGGAGGAATATTTTAGGGAGAATTCTTCGGAGGGAATCAGGGAATTGAGACTGGGGATGTGGGAAGAATGAGGCGCAGACAGGTGGTACCCCAAACGTAATTTATTTGTGAATTTGCCCTTGACAAGCCCCAAATAGGGCTGACTCTCCAAGTGCTGAAAGGGGGCTGAGTGAAAGGCCTATAACGTACTCTCGGTCTAGTTCTGTTTGTAAGAGCCGATCTATGGTTTGTTCGTCGATGGCTGCTGAACGAATATTCCCACATTCGTACGTACTGTGAGGTAGTGAAATGAGGCCTGTGTGAAAGCCGACAGAGGGGCCGTGAAGTCTTCGCTGCCGGCCTGTGACATGATTTGATCTGATGAGAATATCCTGTTTTTGAGCTCGTATATTTTTTTTTTTTTTTTTTTGTGAGAACGAAATGATTCGAAATGTTTGCCTTGATGTTTGAAATGACTGAACTGCATGACAAAGGTCCGGCCTGGTCGTGTCGTGACTGATGCGACCGTGAACCGGGCTCTGGAGCATGTACTGAAATGAGGCAACAGAAGAAACATTGGTGCACACCGGGACGAATCGGTGCTTGTTTGATGCATCTGGATTCGAATCGGAGCGCAGCATGAAATGAAATGAGAGAAATGTTTACCTTGACCGAGGCTTGAATTGGTTGTGCTGTGTTTTGCGACTGGCAACCGACCGAGCTCTGGTATAGGTATGGATTTTTTTTTTTTTTTTTGAGGAAATGAAAAGGTGACAATTCGTGAAGGGATTGCTAAGTAACTTGAAGCAATGATTTGTATGATGCTTGCAATCTTGTGACAATGAAATGATTCGAAATGTTTGCTTTGATTGTGAAATGAATGAACTGCATGACAGAGGTGCGGCCTGGTCGTGTCACGATTTGTTCGACCGTGAACCGGGCTCTGGAGCATGTATTGAAATGGGGCAACTGAAAATATTGGTGCTCCTGGGACGAATCGGTGCTTGTTTGATGCATCTGGATTCGAATAGGAGTGCAGTATTAAATGAAATGAGAGAAATGATTGTTTTGACCGCGGCTCGAATTGGTTGTGCCGTGTTAGCGACTGGCAACTAACCGAGCTCTGGTATAGGTATGAAATGCGATCGGAACCAGTGATGCATGCCGTGACGAATCGGTGCACCTCAGATGCGACTGGTTTCGAAACGGTGATGCGTTGTGGGAGTGAAATGGTAGAAATTGCATGACAGAGATGTGGATCAATCCCCCGATGTCTACGATTAGCTATGATCTGGACTCTGGAGCATGTGTCAGAAATGTGGCCAATCCTGGGCACGCCGAGACGAATCGGTGCATTTTCATGCGACTGATTTCATGTCGGAACGTGATACGTGAAAATGAAATGATAACCATGACAGAGGTACAAATGACTGATAACGTAACTCTGGAGCATGTATAGAAATGAGGCCAATCCTGGGGCACGCCGAGATGAATCGGTGCATTTCATGCGACTGAATTCATGTCGGAACGTGATACATGGAAATGAAATGATAACCATGACAGAGGTACGAATGACTGATAAAACGTAACTCTGGAGCATGTATAGAAATGAGGCCAATCCTGGGGCACGCCGAGACGAATCGGTGCATTTTTCACGCGACTGAATTCATGTCGGGACGTGATACATGGAAATGAAATGATAACCATGACAGAGGTACGAATGACTGATAAAACGTAACTCTGGAGCATGTATAGAAATGAGGCCAATCCTGGGGCACGCCGAGACGAATCGGTGCATTTTTCATGCGACTGAATTCATGTCGGGACGTGATACATGGAAATGAAATGATAACCATGACAGAGGTACAAATGACTGATAAAACGTAACTCTGGAGCATGTATAGAAATGAGGCCAATCCTGGGGCACGCCGAGACGAATCGGTGCATTTTTCATGCGACTGAATTCATGTCGGAACGTGATACATGGAAATGAAATGATGACCATGACAGAGGTACAATTGACTGACAATAACGTAACTCTGGAGCATGTATAGAAATGAGGCCGTAATAACTGGGGCACACCGGAACGAATCGGCGCATCTTTGGTGCGACTGGATTCGAATCGGAGCGCGGTAGGTGACTGAAATGAGAAATGATTTGAAAATGTCAGAAATGAGTTTAGAAATGTTTTCAGAAATGAGAAATGATTTGAAATGTCCGAAATGAGTTCAGAAATGTTTTCAGAAATGAGAAATGATTTGAAATGTCCGAAATGAGTTTAGAAATGTCTCAGAAATGAGAAATGATTGGTATCGAACTAACTTGATTTGATAATTTACAAAATTGCGACTGGCTATGGCTGTCTACTGATACCGACATGCTAGAAATGAAGCGACGTCAGCGTCGCTGTGCTATCGAATTTGTAACATATCGAAAGTACGAGCGATATACATTGCAGTTTGTGAGATGCGGGTGAAACGAAATTTGAACTCACGGTTTAGTGACATGATATGAAAAACGAAAAGTCCGACGGGACCTTACCTGCGACAGCCAAGCCAGACGCGTGGTACAAACTATAAACGAAAACGCGGATTTCTAAAGTTTTGAGTACGGAGTATCGAATACGGGAACTTGCGAGGCAAGAACTTGCGGACGCTGGTATATCGAATAATCGGCTTAGTGACGTATCGTGCACAGGAAACCGACAAGCACCACAGGTGAGCGGGCTGCTTAACCTCCCTGGCGGTATGATTCTTTCTGATTTTAGGTGCTGAAAGCGGTACAATTATTTTGCAATGAAATTTGGCGTTTTATATTGTAGGTATTTAATTATTAACAATAACACACTTAAATCTGTCCAAACAAGAGTCTAGTAGATATCCCGGGTATGATAAAGTTTGAAACACAAAAACATAAATTATAATATAATAAAAAAAAAATAATAATTAAAAAAAATAAAAATAAATAGTAATAAAATAAATTTCCACACGATTCACTATCGCTCAATTCTGCAAGTGTTCTAATTTACTATCGCAGTTTTCTAGCTGGTCTAAAGCCATTTTTGACGTAAAGGGACACTTTTTGGTTGCTATGGACAATCTCCAGTTTCCAGGCAGAAAGAACAGTATATGCAATATAAAACTGCATGCAGGGCATGGACCAGAGCACTGGGGACAAATGGGATGTGAAATCTGTAAGATTACAGTACTGTATGTGTTATGATTTTTACATTTTTTGAATTTGCCGCCAGGCTCCGCCCCCGTGCGTCGCGACGCTCGCAGGGAACGGAGCCTGGCACGGAGAGGCTTCGGAGGAGGACGGAGCCCTCGGACAGTGCGGGGGACATCGCAGGATCCCGGGGACAAGGTAAGTAAGGAGGCACCAGGATCCTGCGATGTAATCCCGAGTGTGGCTCGGGGTTACCGCTAATGGTCCTGAAATGTAACCCCGAGCCACACTCGGGAAAACCGCCAGGGAGGCTACATACCCACCGGGCTCCTCCCATAAATTCAGGCCACCATACTGGCCTTCCTACATATATATATATATATATATATGTGTGTATGTGTGTGTGTGTGTTTTTCATTTTGGATTGAGCAAAGGAGGGTTATAACCCCTGTCAGAATTTTTCTTCGCCATCTGCGTCCTATTTCCCTTCACTTCCTGTCCCATAGCCAAACAGGAAGTGAGAGGAAATCCCTGCAAATTAAGGTAATTCCTTGGGGACCCCCAAGTCACCAGAAGTCATCTTTTCTGGGGACAACCCTAAATTTGGGATTTTCTTTTCACTTTCAGCGATAATGGTAAACAGGACAAATAGAGAGAGTGAATTTCCCCAACGGGGGCACAGACAGCAATAAAAACTGACGGGTGTTCTAATCCCTCTCCACTCTATCCAAAACTTAAAAGAAAACAAAAAAAAAATGGAAAATTGTATCAAATATTTACCGTCATTTTCCTTTCCTGAGGCCAACCCATGGCAGCATACTAGTGATAGGCTCCGCCTTTCTTCCACTCCCTCAGGACCAATGAATAACATAAATAAAAGCTTAGTTAGACTCCGCCCCATTCTTTGTAATTAACTAGATACCGAAACGCACAACGGTGGGTCCGTATGCTGCCATGGATTGGCGTCAGGAAAGGAAAATTACAGTAAGTATTTGATACAATTTTCCGTTTTCCTGACACCCCCATGGCAGCATACCAGTGATACATAACTAGCTGACAGGGTGGATTCTACTTGACAAACCAATTGTTTTAAATTAAAATAGGACAGAAGACTGAACAGTCATTCCTCACTGATGACAAGGCACCCACATATACTCTGTAAAGGTTGAAAAGGTATGCTGGGAAGACCATGACACCTTCCTGTAGATGGATTCCATAAATGCTTTCAACTGGGCTGCCTATAAGGCCCCAACCATTCTGGAAGAGTATGCATCCTGCCACCGAAGGAGGCTGACGACCCATCTCCCATCTGTACAACCAAGCCTGCTAGAGTCCAGGAGGTAACCTCTCTTGCCTGATGAATTCCAGCTGGAACAATGAGAGACTTATCATATGATCTGAAAAGAGCAATTGTGGATAGAAACCTTTTTCAGGTTCTGGGAACGACCAATTTGTGTGATTTTCTTGCATGAACGTCTGGAAAGGTAGGCAATGGACAGATGATTGTTAGATGGAGGGCTGTAGCTACCTCTGATATAAGATGATCGAGGCAACCTTACTCCTTCTGTAACGAAAGCAATATGCTTTCCTGAAGCTCTAAGAGCTTCAAACTCAAACAGCCTTCTGTTTGAAGTTTTTGCGGTAGATACTGCTTAGTAAGCGATGTCCTAAACCAAACACTGCTCTGTTGGAGTAAACGGTCGAACTGATATAAACACCAGCAACATCGATAGACTTTACTGTGAAAGATTCTCTTTTGCAGTTGACGAATCCTCATGACTGTCTTCAAAATTTGTGCAAAACTAAAGGACCTTCAGCCAATTTAAACCTTGTTATTGCCGACATAACCGACACCTGCAACCTCAAAAGAGTATAGGGTTATGCCGCGTAAACACGGTCGGACTTTCCAAAGTAAAATGTGCGATTGGAGCTTGTTGTCGGAAATTCCGACCGTGTGTAGGCTAGTTTCCATCGGAATTCCCGTCGCACAAAATTTGAGATCTGGTTCACAAATTTTCCGACAACAAAATCCGTTCGCGTAAATTCCGATCGTGTGTACACAATTCCGACGCACAAAGTCCACGCATGATCAGAATCAAGCAGAAGAGCCTCACTGGCTATTGAACTTAATTTTTCTCGGCTCGTCGTAAGTGTTGTACATCACCGCATTGTTGACGTTCGTAATTTCCGACAAGATTTGTGTGACCGTGTGTATGCAAGACAAGTTTGAGTCAACACCCGTCGGAAAAAATCCATGGATTTTGTTGTCGAAATGTCCGATTGTGTGTACAGGGCATAAGACTCATGTCTAATCTGGCCTACAAGAAGTCCAGAACAGCTGCCACCGGAGGCGCAGTAGGAGCAATCCAACACTGTGGTCCCCACCCTAAGGCTCGGTTCACACTACCGCGACTTGGGATCCAACTTGTAAGCCCTCAAGTCGCCCCAAGTCGCCCCAGAAAGAGATTCACATTACAGTGAATGGGAGCGTCTTAATAGACACTACTGAAGTCGCTCTGACTTCAGAGCGTACTCCCTGTACTACTTGGATCCGACTTGGTAGGCGACCTGTACCATAGAAATCAATGGAAGTCGCCTCCAAGTCGGATCTCTCTCTAAAGTCGAGCGACTTTGCAGGGAAAAAATTTAGTTTGCCCAGGCAAACCCCTCCCTCCCAGAGAGCTGATTATCCTGTGATTGGCCACAGCCAAAGTCGCCTGTCCTGGAGGCGACTTGAAGTCGCGTTGTACTTTGCTTAAAGTTGCGCTGAAGTTGCGCTGAAGTCGCGTTGAAGTCGCCGTACAAAGTCGCGATGAAATTGTGTTGCCCCTGTGTGAACCGAGCCTAAGTGTTGAGGATTCCTGAACTGTGGAGAAATGGGCCAGCTGAGAAACGGATCGCCGAAGAAACGACTGCATGCTTGTTTTTAATAACAAGCATTTATTACATACACACATACATACATACACATACATACATATACACCCCTCCACATACATACAAACATGTATACACACATACTGTATATACACAAACATATACATATACAGTATCTCACAAAAGTGAGTACACCCCTTACATTTTTATAAATATTTTATTATATATTTTATCTGTGACAACACTGAAGAAATGGCACTTTGCTACAATGTAAAGTAGTGAGTGTACAGCGTGTATAACAGTGTAAATTTGCTGTCCCCTCAAAATAATTCAACACACAGCCATGAATGTCTAAACTGCTGGCAAAAAAAGTGAGTACACCCCTAAGCGAAAATGTCCAAATTGGGCCCAATTCGGCATTTTCTCTCCCCGGTGTCATGTGACTAATTAGTGTTACAAGGTCTCAGGTGTGAATGGGGAGCAGGTGTGTTAAATTTGGTGTTATCGCTCTCACTCTCTCATACTGGTCACTGGAAGTTCAACATGGCACCTGATGGCAAAGAACTCTGAAATAAAGAATTGTTTTTCTACATAAAGACGGCCTAGGCTATAAGAAGATTGCCAAGACCCTGAAACTGAGCTGCAGCACAGTGGCCAACAGAATACAGCGGTTTAACAGGACAGGTTCCACTCGAAGAAGAAGTTGAGTGCGTGTGCTCAGTGTCATATCCAGAGGTTGTCTTTGGGAAATAGACGTATGAGTGCTGCCAGCATTGCTGCAGAGGTTGAAGGGGTGGGGGGGTCAGCCTGTCAGTGCATAGACCATGCGCCGCGCACTGCATCAAATTGGTCTGTATGGCTGTCGTCCCAGAAGGAAGCCTCTTCTAAAGATGATGCACAAGAAAGCCCACAAACAGTTTGCTGAAGACAAGCAGACTAAGGACATGGATTACTGGAACCATATCCTGTGGTCTGATGAGACCAAGATAAACTTATTTGGTTCAGATGGTGTCAAGCATGTGTCGCGGCAAACCGGGTGAGGAGTACAAAGACAAGTGTGTCTTGCCTACAGTCAAGTATGGTGGTGGGAGTGTCATGGTCTGGGGCTGCATGAGTGCTGCGGGCACTGGAGAGCTACAGTTCATTGAGGGAACCATGAATGCCAACGTGTACTGAAGCAGAGCATGATCCCGTCCCTTTTGAGACTAGGCTGCATAGCAGTATTGCAACAAAACTACCCCAAACACACCTCCAAGAAGACCACTGCCTTGCTAAAGAACCTGAGGGTAAAGGTGATGGACTAGCTAAGCATGTCTCCAGACCTAAACCCTATTGAGCATCTGTGGGGCATCCTCAAACGGAAGGTGGAGAAGCGCAAGGTCTCTAACATCCACCAGCTCCATGGTGTCGTCATGGAAGAGTGGAAGAGGACTCCAGTGGCAACCTGTGAAGCTCTGGTGAACTCCATACCCAAGAGAGTTAAGGCAGTGCTGGAAAATAATGGTGGCCACACAAAATATTGACACTTTGGGCCCAATTTGGACATTTTCACTTAGGGGTGTACGCACTTTAGTTGCCAGTGGTTTAGACATTAATGGCTGTGTGTTGAGTTATTTTGAGGGGGCAGCAAATTTACACTGTTATACAAGCTGTACACTCACTACTTTACATTGTAGCAAAGTGTCATTTCTTCAGTGTTGTCACATGAAAAGATATAATAAAATATTTACAAAAATGTGAGGGGTGTACTCACTTTTGTGAGATAATGTATATACACCTGCCCACATACCTATACATACAAACACACACATATCCGTGCTATACCTATAGCAGGCAGCAGGGGTGCCAGCGGAAAGTGTCTCTGTGGAGGGACCGAAAAAAAAAAATACATGCTGGAGCTATGGTTAAGAGTCCAGCCACCGCTCGCTCATCTATACCTATCAAGGTCACTAAACTATCTCTGGAGAGAGAGAAAGTCTCTTTCCTCTCCATTATTGGCAAAAGGCATAATTTGCCCACAGCAGACATCTCAACTCTCCCGCGAGTCGCGGGAGTCTCCCGCATTTGGGTGCGGGCCCCTGGTCCCCCGCGAGCACCGGGCGATCTCCCGGCTGAGCCTGGAGTATGGCCGCTCGGGCTGCTCTGTCTGTGGCCGAGTGACAGGAGGCAGGGCCGGACTGGCCTACCTGGACATTTCCCGGTAGGCCGCCTGCCCTGGGGCCGCTTTGGGCTAAGCTGTGGATGCCTGTAGCGCTCCTTTCCCTCCTCTTCCTCCACTACATGTCACACACAGCGGTTGGAGCTGAGTGTGAAAAACTTTGGCTGCGCCAAGACAAAAGTCCCGCCCTCCTCCTAGACCAGCTCGTGTGATAGACAGAACACTGTGTCTATCACACGAGCTGGTTTAGGAGGAGGGCGGGACTTCTGTCACAGTGCGGCCAAAGTTTTCACACTGAATTCCGAGACACAGTGGGGGATGCCTGCTGTGTGTAATCCAGGAACTGACTGTAGTGAGGCTGCGATTATGGGCATGGTAAGGCGGCGATTATGGGCATGGTAAGGCTGCGATTATGGGCATGGTAAGGCTGCGATTATGGGCATGGTGAGGCTGCGATTATGGGCACAGTAAGGCTGCGATTATGGGCACAGTGAGGCTGCAAATATGGGCACTGTAAGGATGCGATTATGAGCACTGTAAGGCTACGATTATGGGCTTGGTAATGCTGCAATTATTGGCACAGGTAGGCTGCAATTTTGGGCATGGTGAGGCTGCAATTATGGGCACTGTAAGGCTGCGATTATGGGCACGGTGAGGCTGCAATTATGGGCACGGTGAGGCTGCAATTATGGGCACGGTGAGGCTGCAATTATGGGCACGGTGAGGCTGCAATTATGGGCACAGTGAGGCTGCAATTATGGGCACGGTAAGGCTGCAATTATGGGCACGGTAAGGCTGCAATGATGGGCACGGTGAGGCTGAAATGATGGGCCTGGTGAGGCTGAAATGATGGGCCTGGTGAGGCTGCATTTAATTGGGGGGGGGGGGGGGTTTCAGCGGCGGCGCAAAACATCCCTGAAATGAGTTTGCCACCTCCCTGAAATTAGTTTTTGCAGGTTGGGATGTCTGCCACAGCTAAAATGACGCCCGTTCTCCCGGCTGGCCAGTGCGCATGCGCGAGCTGGCGCGCTCTGATGATGTCACCGAGCGCATCCCTTCCTAGATAAACAGAGCTGGGCGGCCGCGCTCGCCCTAAAGGGATGCTTAGACAGCAAGGAACAAAGATCCGGCTTTTTGGGAGGGTAATGTGCCTAGAAATGAGCCACTGCAGGAGGAAAGGAAACAGAAGATGCAGGAAGTGAGAGATATAACAGTAGACATGGGCAAAGGTAAAGAAAGGATGCATAGCTGCCCCCCCCCCCCCCCAATCCAACAAGCGCTGCAGTCACTAATTTTAAAGGCAGATTGATTTCTTTTCTAAAGAGGAAACACTGCAGGGCCCTATCGAGACCCACAGAAGGGGCTCCCAAGCTACTCTGGCGCATTTAGCAGCCTGAAGCTGGGACTTCGCAATGTGCGAACTGCTTACTCTTCACTGGTGGGTGGAGATATGAGGAAAAAAGAAGAATGGGGTGGGGCCTAACTAAGCTTTTATTTATGCTATTCATTGGTCCTGAGGGAGTGGAAGAAAGGCGGAGCCTATCATTAGTATGCTGCCATGGTGGCGTCAGGAAAGGAAAATTACGTTAAGTATTTGATACAATTTTCCATTTTTTTAAATTTTTTTTTAGTTTTGGATAGAGTGGAGATGGATTAGAACATCAGTCAGTTTTTATTGCTGTCTGTGCCCCCCCGTTGGTGAAATTCACTCTCTCTATTTGTCCTGTTTACCATTATCTCTGAAAGTGAAAAGAAAATCCCAAATTTTGGGTTGTCCCCAGAAAAGATGACTTCCGGCGACCTGGGGGTCCCCAAGGAATTCCCTTAATTTGCAGGGATTTCCTCTCATTTCCTGTTTGGCTATTGGAAAAAAATGAAAAAAAAAAAAAAAACGAAAGCGCCCTCTTCCCTTAGTGCAGAAGCAAATGCATACGTAAGTCACGCACGCATATGTAAACGGTTCGCACCACACATGTGAGGTATCGCCGTTAGTGTGAGAGCAATAACTACAGTGCAAGACCTCCTCTGTAACTCTAAACAAGTAACCTATAAAAATATTTAAAAGCGTAGCCTATGGAGATTTTTAAGTTGCGTAGTTTGTTGCCATTCCCTTTTAAAGCGTGAAATGTTGGGTATCTCTTTACTCGGCGCACCATCATCTTTTACATTATACAAAGAAAACATTTTATACAAAATTTTTCTCTTCAATTCATTAAAGTATATTTTTTTCCCCCAAAAAATTGCATTTGAAAGACATCTGCGCAAATACAGCGTGACATAAAATATTGCAACAAACGACATTTTATTTTCTAGGGTCTCTGCTAAAAAAAAATATATAATGTTTGGGGGCTATAAGTAATTTTCTAGCAAACAATACAGATTTTTACTTGTAAACAACAAATGTCAGAGAAAGGCCTAATGTAAGGGATAACAGCTCATTTTGTGTAGGGGAGAGGAGAAACAGTTTTATTTACGTGAGCCTCCACTCCCCCAGCAGATGGCACTGCCCCAAGCTCCGATGGTGGACTGCCTCTCGTAGTCATCACGTCCAATGCAGGGTATTGGATGATGTCAGGACCCTAGACCGCTGGAGTGTAGGGGAGAAAAAGCTGCAGGAACCGACCTAGGTGCAGGGAGGAGTGGAGGATCAGGTAAGTAAATATTCTATTTTTTTTCTCCTAGACCAGGGGATCTCCAAACTTTGTAAACAAAGGGCCAGTTTACTATCTGTCAGACTTAAGGGGGCGGGACTGTGCCCAGTGGGAGTAAACAATGCCTGATCTTTGGTATTAGGGTAATAGTTGGTGTCAGTGAGAGTAAAAGTTCCCCATCGTTGGTGTCAGTGGAAGGAATAGTGCCCCATCGCTGGTGTCAGTGGAAGGAGTAGTGCCCCATCGCTGGTGTCAGTGGAAGGAATAGTGCCCCATCGCTGGTGTCAGTGGCAGGAATTATGCCCCAATGTTAGTGTCAGGAATAATGCCTGAAGGGCTGCATAAAAGGCAAGCAAAGGGCAGCATCCTGCCCCAGTTTGGAGCTCACTGCCCTAGACCAAAACAAGCAACTAGCCTTACAGTGCTGGCACAGCCCAATTCTTTTTTTTTTGTAGCGAATTTTGTAGATTTGATGAGAATGCTCAGTCGAAAACTGACAGCAGTGTACGGTGAATATCCACAGACAAGAACATGAGAATATTAATGGTACTATATTTCACAGATGTTCCATATGGCGCGTAGTCGTCATTCAGAAAGAATGGGCATGTCAGTCATCTCACCGGAGACTGTACTACCACCCCCATAGCCAGCTCTATAAAATCAGAGGTACCTGATAGAAGCCCTCCCACACCTCCCAGTCGACTGCTGTGATGTCTTCTGCTGGAAGAGAAGGTTTATGACACATTTCTGAGAAATTATGACACGCGGAAGTTGTAAAGGAAATTTTAACCTGAGTTACATGAAGAATCATGTTGTAGAACAGAGTTCTCAGACAATTAGTGATGATTTCTTTAAAATCTCATGTCGGTCTATCTGTCTCATATACTTATCTCTCATAGACCCAAGATTAGGAATTCATAGGCTGGCATCTGATTCACGTGCACCAGCAGCAAGATTTCTTCTGTAAGGCATTTCCTGACAGTTGCTAACCAATTTAGTTTGCCAGGTAGTAATTGTCCTGGCTAATTGTTAGGCGATCCACTGATTTCCCCCTAATTCTGGAATTGCTGCACTTTTCTCTTCTGTCACTAGGTGGCATTAAAGCTGGTGACAGTAGATAGACAAGGGCATAGCAAGGACAGATTATGAACGGATGGTGTGTCTCAGCCAATGGGCAAGGGTTTCTTTAAGCCCCTTGGCCTGCTGGGAGAGCCTATTTATTTGGAAGGAGTCAGGTGATCGGGGTTCTGTGCCACCCCGACGGCTATCTGGGTGGACGTGTGTTATGTCACCCAGGGCTGCTAGGCCGGAAGCCTGAGGCCTGTCCCCGGGACACCTGGCTGCTAGGCTGCCTGAGGCCTATCCAGGAGCAGGGGAAGCATCATAGGGTTGGGACTGCAGGATTGCATAGCTCCCAACTGTCCCTGATTTCGAGGGACTGTCCCTAATTTGGAGCAATGTCCCTCTGTCCTCCTCATTTGTCCCTCTTTTTGGTCTGATCTATAGTTGTACATAAAATGCACTTTTTATCTTTCAAAAAGTGTTTCCCAGTGCTAAAACTTTCATCCAAATTCTAAAGTGCTGCATTTGTAAATTTTAAGAGCCAATATAAAGGAATAGTAGTGGTAAAAAAAAGCACTTGTGGATTTAATTAACCTTTTTTTGTTGGTTAATTCTCCTTTAAGGAAGTGTGGCAGGGAGCGTGTCCTATGCCTACATACGTTTGCTAGTAGGTGTCCCTCATTCCCATCTCAAAATTTTGGGAGGTATGGGATTGGAGTCCAACCGAGTTGAGAAGGTTCAGCTGGACGGGGCAACCAGTTGTGGTCGGAGGTAGAGGGGAAGCTGTCGCCACTAAGGGACCAACCACCTTGTTACCGGAGACTACTGTGAGTAAGCTGAAGCAAGTACCAGAGAAGTCTTCTCACCAGCTGGGGACGATGAAGAAGTGGGAAAGCATCAGCCAATGCCAAGCCAGGGACCCAGCAGGATAGGGGGGGGGGGGGGTGATGCTTGAGGAGTATAGAGCGGGATAGCTGTGGAAGAGCTCAGGGGATCCAGTGATGACTGGGATCTGGAAGTCTAGTGAGAGACTGGGAGCTTTGTGAGTGAAGATCTACAGTGGGATACTGTGAGATAAGTAAAAGGACTGTTCTGTGTTACCAAGAGTTATGTACAACTACCGTTAGTGACTGTTACAAGATTTATTGTAATAGGAGACAACGGTCCTACCTGTACAGAAATGTTATCCAGCTGGAGGCCTTCCACTGTATAGCTGTCTACCTATAAAAGTCTCAGAGTCTGCCAATTATCATTGCAAGGTGATGGTGATTGCAAGGGTGTCCTGGCCCTAACCCTCTCTCCCCCAGTTCTGTTAAGAGACAATAAATCTCTTGTTCGCATCCAAAAGTGACTCATCATTTCTTTTTGCATCACACCCACTGTAATGGATGTGATCATCCTTGCAAACGTGCAGGTCAAGCTGCAACACTTCAACTGCTCCAGAAAACTTGTCGTTGCTTAAAGCTGTCCCAAACAAGTTCAAAGTAATAACCGCTCACACTTCATCGGATCAACAGTAGGCCAACGGACTTCTGACGTAACTTGCAGCAGGGAGATCTAACGGAAGTGGGGACAGGATACCTGTCAAAAACAGGTACCCGCTCCCCCCCCCCACCCAAATGTGATAGATAAGCAGAAGTTCCACTTTTGGGTGGAGCTCCTCTTTAAAGGTGTTACAGGCCTGGACTTGTTTCTAATGGACTTTCTAAGGAACTTTTGCAAAAGACAGACAAACACCTTTTCAGTGGCAGAAATATGGGACGGGGGTTGCATTCAAGGCAAATAAATGTTTAGACCCCTTTCACACTGGAGCGGTTTTCAGGCGGTATTGCACTAAAAATACCGCCTGAAAACCGCCCCTAAACAGCCTCCGCTGTTTGTTCAGTGTGAAAGCCCGAGGGCTTTCACACTGAAGCGGTGCGCAGGCAGGGCGGTGCTAAAAGGCCTGCAAACCGCTTTTTTGGAGCGGGGAAGGAGCGGTGTATTCACCGCTCCTTCCCCGCTCCTGCCCATTGAAATCAATGGGACAGCGCGGCTATACCGCGGCTATAGCCGCGCTGTACGAGGGATTTTAACCCTTTTTCGGCCGCCAGCGGGGGGTAAAACCGCACCGCTAGCGGCCGAATACCGCTGCAAGAACGACGGTACAGCAGCGCTAAAAATAGCGCTATTGTACCGCCGACGCCCCCACCGCCCCAGTGTGAAAGGGGCCTTAGTGTAAGTTATTAGTAATGAAGTGATTTTCTGTGTGGAGTCAGAGTTATCAGTGCAGCAGGGATCGGATGACAGGGCAGGGATCTCCCACTGTGACAGATCTTACATGTAAAACCACAGTATGCTTAAAGTCCCGCCCCCTGGACCGCCATTGGACCAGTGTGCTGTCTATAACAAAGCCGGTCCAGAGGCGGGACTTTACAGATACTGGCGTCTCACATACAAGATCTGTCACAGTGGGAGATCCTCGCTCTATCATCCGGCCAGCCGGTGTCTCCTAACGATCCCCGTGTAGCAGTGACAGTTAACCGACGGGCGCACAGCGGCGTTGTGGGGGTGGTGACTGGTATGGTGCCAGGGAGCAAAGAAGGGGCGACGACATCACCTCCATGGGCAGTACGGGGTCTGCGACATGCCTCTGCCCACTACAGCAAGTAGGGATGGAAGTACAAGTGCTTGCTGAAAAGAACTAAAAAAATGGGATGTGCCAAGACCGCTGGCTGGGGGTACAGGAGGAACAGCAGCCACCAGTCTTACAAACAGGAAATCATAGGGCGGTAACAGTTTTACTTCGAAATCAGCAGGCTATTACAGAGGAACTACTGAGCTCAGAAGAAGATGGATAGCATAGTCGATGGTAGGAGATCAGCAACAAGGACATGGAAAAAAGTATTTGCCCGGAGTTCTCCTTCAAATCCCCTTTCTTCTCCATTCTGATGCTCGATTTGGACTTCACCAAGTCGCCTTCACCACATCTAGATGCCTAAATGCATTGAGTTGCTGCCAATTGGTAATACAAATTTCTAATCGGCCAAGCAATTGAACAGGTGTACCTAATAAAGTAGCCGGTGACTCTATTATTTTATATATATATATATATATATATATATATATATATATATATATATATATATATACACACACACACACAATCTCATAAAAGTGAGTACATCCCTCACATTTTTGTAAATATTTTATTTTTATATTTTATTCTGTCTTTTCATGTGACAACACTGAAGAAATGACACTTTGCTACAATGTAAAGTAGTGAGTGTACAGCTTGTATAACAGTGTAAATTTGCTGTCCCCTCAAAATAACTCAACACACAGCCATTAATGTCTAAACCGCTGGCAATGAAAGTGAGTACACCCCTAAGTGAAAATGTCCAAATTGGGCCCAATTAGCTATTTTCCCTCCCCGGTGTCATGTGACTCGTTAGTGTTACAAGGTCTCAGGTGTGAATGGGGAGCAGGTGTGTTAAATTTGGTGTTATCGCTCTCACTCTCTCATACTGGTCACTGGAAGTTCAATATGGCACCTCATGGCAAAGAACTCTCTGAGGATCTGAAAAAAAGAATTGTTGTTCTACATAAAGATGGCCTAGACTATAAGAAGATTGCAAAAACCCGGAAACTGAGCAGCAGGACGGTGGCCAAGACCATACAGAGGTTTAACAGGACAGGTTCTACTCAGAACAGGCCTCGCCATGGTCGACCAAAGAAGTTGGGTGCATGTGCTCAGCATCATATTCGGAGGTTGTCTTTGGGAAATAGATGTAAGACAAAGACAATTCCATAGCTCAACTCACCAACCAGTCTGCTGACCAACCAAATTAGCCTGTCTAACCGTCTGTTAAAAGCAGGGGTTTAGTTAGCACACATTTGCAAACGCATGTGAAAGCTGCAAGGCCTCGTCAAGGCACCCTGTATTACTTGCAGTCCTAACACTACTAAATTTATAAGTGTCTCCACAGTGGAAGCACATGCATTGAATGGATAGGTGTGAGACAGGTGAGCCTGGAGGCGGCCCAAGCCCCCTTAAAGGGACAGGAGCACACTAGACACCCAGCAAGAGCACAATGGCAGCAAAGGTGTCCAGTGTGTTCCCGACCCACATTTACGAACAGTAACAAAACACTGGCCACCGCCCACACCCATAACTGGCCTTCACAGTAAGGAGCACATGGAGGGCATATACATGTAAGACAAAGACAATTCCATAGCTCAACTCACCAACCAGTCTGCTGACCAACCAAATTAGCCTGTGTAAGCGTCTGTTAAAAGCAGGGGTTTAGTTAGCACACATTTGCAAACGCATGTGAAAGCTGCAAGGCCTCGTCAAGGCACCCTGTATTACTTGCAGTCCTAACCTGTCTTTGGGAAATAGATGTATGAGTGCTGCCAGCATTGCTGCAGAGGTTGAAGGGGTGGGGGGTCAGCCTGTCAGTGCTCAGACCATACTCCGCACACTGCATCAAATTGGTCTGCATGGCTGTCATCCCAGAAGGAAGCCTCTTCTAAAGATGATGTACAAGAAAGCCCTGCAAACCATGTGCTGAAGACAAGCAGACTAAAGGACATGGATTACTGGAACCACGTCCTGTGATCTGATGAGTCCAAGATAAACTTATTTGGTTCAAATGGTGTCAAGTGTGTGTGGCAGCAACCAGGTGAGGAGTACAAAGACAAGTGTGTCTTGCCCTACAGTCAAACATGGTGGTGGGAGTGTCATGGTCTGGGGATGCATGAGTGCTGCTGGCACTGGGGATCTACAGTTTATTGAGGGAACCATGAATGCCAACATGTACTGTGACATACTGAAGCAGAGCATGATCCCCTCCCTTCAGAGACTGGGCCCGCAGGGCAGTATTCCTACATAACGACCCCAAACACATCTCCAAGACGACCACTGCCTTGCTAAAGAAGCTGAGGGTAAAGGTGAGGGACTGGCCAAGCATGTCTCCAGAAATAAACTCTATTGAGCATCTGTGTGGCATCCTCAAATGGAAGGTGGAGGAGCGCAAGGTCTCTAACATCCTCCAGCTTCGTGTTGTTGTCATGGAGGAGTGGAAGAGGACTCCAGTGGCAAGCTGTGAAGCTCTGGTGGACTTCATGCCCAAGAGTGCTGGCAGTGCTGGAAAATAATGGTGGCCACACAAAATATTGACACTTCGGTTCCAATTTTGGACATTTTCACTTAGGGGTGCACTCACTTTTGTTGCCAGCGGTTTAGACATTAATGGCTGTGTATTGAGTTATTTTGAGGGGGACAGCACATTTACACTGTTATACAAGCTGTACACTCACTACTTTACATTGTAGCAAAGTGTCATTTCTTCAGTGTTGTCACAGATATAAGATATAATATAATATTAACAAAAATGTGAGGGGTGTACTCACTTTTGTGAGATACTGTAAATGGCTATACACACATACAGGGTCTGAAGACTCTCTGTTGGATCAACATACGACAGAGGAAACTGAATGACCGGACTTGTCCCAGGTTGATTAGATGAGTAATGACAGAATGTAGGAGACGCCCTCTGTTCATTATGCAAAAAGTTCAACGCACCCCGGGAATTGTCCACACAGGCGTACTTAAAGCGGAGTTCCACCCAAAAGTGGAACTTCCACTGATTTGTCCGGTGCCACATTTGGCACCTTTCAGGGGGGAGGGGAGAGCGGATACCTGTCTTTGACACCGTATCCTGTTCCCACTTACGGGAGTCCGGGCCGCGGCTCATTATGTCACCGCTCGGCTCCCTCCTCTCCGCCCCGCCGCCGGGCCAGTAGGAAAGCAGAGCCTCGCGCAAGAGCAGTAGTGTTCCTGGCGTGAAGCGGTAAGGCTACACTGCCGGGTTCCCTTACCTGCAATGGTGGCGGCGGCACCCGACAGCTGATGGAAACATCAGCTGCAGCGCCATTATCATTGGACTCCAGAACAGGTAAGGAGTCCTATTATTAAAAGTCAGCAGCTGCGGTATGTGTAGCTACTGGCTTTTAATTCTTGCAGCGGTGGGCTGACCTCCGCTTCAAGCGTATGCCCAGGAGTCCCATGCATGCTTGTGCAGGTAGTCACATTTATGTCAACTTGGATGCAGCGGCTGCAGACACCACTGCTCCTAAGCTGAGAGACATGCGGGTGCTAAAGGCAGACAGACAATGTAATCTATGGACCCCGCAGGGCTATCAGATTGGAAGCAGCGGCTGTGTCTGCGTTGCAATAAATATGAATGGAATTGCCTACACAGAATGGGTGGAACACTCTGTACTAGGGCTGCAACTAACCATTATTTTCATAATCGATTAGTTGGCCGATTATTTTTTTTTCGATTAATCGGTTAATAACCTTAAAAAAAAAAAAAAGCGTGGTGTATAATTTAGTTTAATATGTAAAGTTAAAAAAAAAAGGCAATTTATTCTTAAATATCTCTATGCAGTGGTAAATATAAATAACCAATTATATGGTTAGGGAGAAAAATATCTAATCCCCTCTGAGAATAACAGACAGAAGAGATATACTGTATATACTATTAGAGGATAAATACTGTATATACTATTAGAAGAGATATACTGTATATACTATTAGAGGATAAATACTGTATATACTATTAGAAGAGATATACTGTATATACTATCAGGAGGATATATACTGTATATACTATTAGAGGAGATATATACAGGCATACCCCACTTTTACATACACAATGGGGGTTTATTTACTAAAGCTGGAAAGTGCAAAATCAGACTCACTTCTGCATAGAAACCAATGAGCTTCCAGGTTTTATTACCAAAGCTTAATTGAACAAGCTGGGCTTAGAAGCTCATTGGTTTCTATGCAGAAGAGAGCCTCATTTTGCACTTTCCAGCTTTAGTAAATAAACCCCCATTGTGTACGTAAAAGTGGGGTATGCCTGTACTGTATATACACTATTAAAGGGTGAATCTGGTAAATATCATCAAACTCAGAGATCAAATTTTTTTATTTAACCGCTTCCCGACCGCCTCACGCAGATATATTGCCGCAGAAGGGCACGCACAGGCAGATTAACGTACCTGTACGTTGCCCTTTAAGAGGCGGCTCCCGGGCGGGAGCCCTGTGACCGCAGGTCCCACAGACCCAATGTCAGCGGGGATACCCATGATCGTCTCACGGTGAGGAAGAACGGGGAGATGCTAATGTAAACAGCATCTCCTCGTTCTGCCTAGTGACACTGATCTCTGCTCCCTGTGATCAGGAGCTGCGATCAGTGTCCTGTCACACATAGCCCCTCCCCCCACAGTTAGAATCACTCCCTAAGGCACACTTAACCCCTACAGCGCCACCTAGTGGCTAACCCCTCAACTGCCAGTCATATTTTTACAGTAAAAGATGCAATTTTTTAGCATCGATCGCTGTATTAATGCCAATGGTCCCAAAAATATATGTCAGAATTGTCCAATGTATCCGCCGTAATGTCGCAGTCAAGATAAAAAAAAAAAAAAAAAAAACGCTGATCGCCGCCATTACTAGTGAAAAAAATAATTATCAATAAAAATGCCATAAAACTATCCCCTATTTTGTAGACGCTATAACTTTTGCGCAAACCAATCAATTAACGCTTATTGCAATTTATTTTTTTACCAAAAATATGTAGAATACGTATCGGCCTAAACTGTGGGAAAAAAAATGTTTTTTGGGGATATTTATTATAGCAAAAAGTAAAAAATAATGCGTTTTTTTTTTTAAATTGTCGCTATTTTTTTGTTTATAGTGCAAAAAATAAAAACCACAGAGGTGATCAAATACCACCAAAAGAAAGCTCTATTTGTGGGAAAAAAAGAACGTCAATTTTGTTTGGGAGCCACGTCGCACGACCACGCAATTGTCAGTAAAAGCGACGCAGTGCCGAATCGCAAAAAGTGCTCTGGTCAGGAAGGGGGTAAATTCTTCCGGGACTGAAGTGGTTAAAAAACAAACAAATGTCTTCCTTCAAAAAAAAAAAAAAAAAGTAATTTTAAGAATGTTCCTTCGATTTTCTAATCGTTAGTGGGATCAAATCGACGTTCATTTTCAACCACAGCGACGGGAAGATTTGGAAATAATAAGAAACTTCTTAGTCAAAGGAATTTTCAGACAGTGTATGTGTTTTTTTTTGTTCAGAAATTACATTCGTTTTAAAAACAGAATGTTAAAAACAAATGAAAATTTCAAACAAAATTCTTTCATTCAGCGAATGTACAAAGATTTTTAGTCTGAAAATTGATCCGTGTGACCAGCATAAGGCTCGGTACACACCTATGAAGTTTGCTTTTGATCTGTTTCTGCAGTGCGTTTTGATTTTTTGCGCACGTGATTTTGCTGCGATTTGCATATTCTTTTTGGCCAATTTGTTGTTGGGCAAATTAAAAAACACACATTGCTGCAAAAACCCATTGCATGCTTTTCTGCAGCTTCTCCATTGAAGTATATTGAGTCCCTGACCCTTTCCAAATAAGCAGCGGCTGAAAATAGCATAGATGTGAGCGTGTCCCATAGTAAACCATGTAAATGAAGTGTTATGTGTTTCTGCAAAAAACACATAGATGTGAACCAGATCTAAGACGTTTAGTACCATAATGGGGTTAAAAAAAAAACAAAAAACTAAAATTAGCCTTTTAGAGTACAAAAAAAAAAAAAAAAGCAGATAATCACTACTGTAAGGGGTTCATTTTTTAACTGTAGAACAGTGAAAGTAATATTTACAGTTGCGATTATTCGCTCTTTTTGTACTGTAAAGGGCTCATTTTCTTTTTTAACCCCATTACGTTACTGGCCAAATAATGGATTATGAAAACAGTAATCGATTAAGTTTGTTGTCGATTAATAGATTAGTTGTTTCAGCCCTACTCTGTACAACACCGCCCTCACACGTGTACATCTGTGCGAATGAGGCCTAAATATATTACACTGGAGATAAAAAAAAAAATTGAATCCGATTCCTCATCCACAAAGGTTGAATGTGAGATTCCGTCCTGCTAAAACCTTTCTATTGGGAGAGCAGGGAGAATTCAGGGAGAAAACACACTGATCAGCGCCGTCAGCTACGACCGGTGTTCTGACGATTTGTGCCCCCCGTCGAAAACTGCCTGCGCATGCGCAGAATATAACAGAAAGGGCACTCCAGCTGATTTCCTGAGCAGCTGGCGTGACATCACCATAGCGCCATGCACACATCGTAGGAGGCTTCTTTTTTTTTTTTTTGACGGGGAGATACCATTTGACGGGCACAATTGAATGCTATGCAAACAGCGGAGGGAGACCGTATTTGTCATATTGCGCCTCACTATTGCGGCGCGGGTTTACAATGAGCTCAAGGTCGGGTTTTGTCTGTGTTGCAACACAGACAAATCCTGCCCTGCAACAGCGAGGCTCAATCTGACAACTACGGTGGTGTCCCTCCGCTCTTTTTATTACTTTTAATTGTGGCTGTGAAATGGTATCTCTTGTTGAAAAAAAGCCTCCTACAAATGTGCGCACGGCGCTATGGTGACGTCACTCCAGCTGATTGGGAAATCAGCTGGAGTGCCCTTCCGCTCTGTGCAATTTTCGACGGAGGGCACCATTCGGTAGAACACACGCAGCACTGATCAAGCTGTATTTATCCAACAGGGTGGCTGCAGGAGAAGTCGATCGGTAGACTGACGGCTGTGCAAACCAAGGTGCCTATATACATGTCTGATAACTAATATAAAAATAGATGGGAAATTTTATTATTAAAAAGCAATTGATCTGGAGTATGAGCGGCAGAAAGCAAACTTATATAGTGCATCCAGCATTCATTAGATTACTACAAAAAAAAAAAGACACATTGATATCCATCTATATTAGAGTGATCTCCACCCACTGCACTATACATTCTGTTCAGCTATATGTAAATATACTCTGTAAAATTATTATATATATATATATATATATATATAGAGAGAGAGAGAGAGAGAGAGAGAGAGAGAGAGAGAGAGAGAGAGAGAGAGAGAGAGAGAGAGAGAGAGATAGAGATAGATAGATAGATAGATAGATAGATAGATAGATAGATAGATAGATAGATATCTGATCTGTGTGAATAGAGTAAAAATATTATTAAAATTCCTAGGATATTTAGCCCCATCTAGTGGCCAAATTGCAGTATTTTTAAATCAGTAAAAGCACTTGACCAGCAAAGGAACTAGCCTATTAACACTTTTTATAAATTCCATTCACACAGAATCAATGCATGTTTATTTTAAGTGGGTGAATTGCTATGTGAATTGTAAATACACCACTAAGTGTTCGTTCACACTGCTCGCATACTAAATATCCAGTTTTAGTGTGCAGGCAGAAGTCAGTTTTAGCCTGCAATAAGGAGGCAGAGTGGTGCAACTGGACTTATAGATTATGGTGCATTAAAGGTGCACAAAACAAAAGTTGTGCAAAGTCGTATATGAGGTTCACTCCTAACCACTAAGGTGTGGTGTGTTAACCAGTGGCCAACCGCGTAAGGCATATACAGTATCTCACAAAAGTGAGTACACCCCTCACATGTTTGTAAATATTTTATTCTATCTTTTCATGTGACAACACTGAAGAAATGACACTTTACTACAATGTAAAGTAGTGAGTGTACAGCTTGTATAACAGTGTAAATTTGCTGTCCCCTCAAAATAACTCAACACACAGCCATTAATGTCTAAACCGCTGGCAACAAAAGTGAGTACACCCCTAAGTGAAAATGTCCAAATTGGGCCCATTTAAAGGTGGGAGGTGTCGTCCCAGTATTCGGTATGTGATGGAGGTGAACCCACATCCCTAATATAATACAAAACCGAAACACACCCACAAGGGGTGTAGCTCCTCTGATGGGACTTTAAAGCGGGTCACTTCCAATATAAGTGCAAAAGTAGTAGGTTTTTTTTGTTAAAATAGGTTCAAAATTTTATTAAAGAAAATACTCAAAAGAGGATCATTATGACCCAACAATAATACATAAGTACAAAATGGATGCATACAATAGAAGGAAAAAATTGATATACATGGAACAATGACCAATTGTAATGGTAAAGTTGATTCAACAACAATAAACCTTAACCCAACGTTTCGAGGTAAATAGGGGGGTTGACCTCCTCTTCAGGGGTAGCGATAATTAGTCAGGATAAGTTTTTTTCTAAAAGGTTACAAAAACAGAACTGGAATAAGTAAACAAAAAAGAAAAGAAAACATCTTCATAAATATCAACAGTGAGTATAAAGTACTGCATCACATGAATCATCCATTATAATTGTAACATACGTAATATGGCATATGTATGTAAATACTGACCCATTCAGGTTGGCATGAGGGTTTACAAGACCTTCTCAGCATCAAACAAGACCAGCTGGACCTGTCACTGCTTCACAGGGGTCCAAGACCAGACAGCAGAAGAAGGTGTGAGGGAAAGACGAAGATATTGACGTGAGGCGCGCAGGCTGAATCCCAGAATGGGCAGAAGACACCATGGGCTGCAATAGCTCCACAAAGGGCATCACCGAGAACAAGCACAGTCACCTCTTAGGAATGGGAGATATAGAGATAGATATAGAGAGATATAGATATAGAGATGGATATAGATATAGAGATAGATATAGAGAGATATAGAGATAGATATAGAGAGATATAGAGATAGATATAGAGAGATATAGATATAGAGATAGATATAGAGAGATATAGAGAGATATAGATATAGAGATAGATATAGAGAGATATAGATATAGAGAGATATAGATATAGAGAGATATAGATATAGATATATAGATAGAGAGATATAGATATATAGATAGAGAGATATAGATAGAGAGATAGATATAGATAGAGATATAGATATATAAATATAGAGACATATAGAGATATATATAGATATAGAGAGATAGAGATAGATATAGAGAGATTATATATATATATATATATATATATATATATATATATATATATATATATATAGATAGATAGATAGATAGATACATAGATAGATAGATACATAGATAGAGAGAGAGAGAGAGAGAGATATACACACACTTATTACAATGGATGATTCATGTGTCTTTAACCACTTGAGCCCCGGACCATTATGCTGCCTAAGGACCAGAGGTCTTTTTCCAATTTGGCACTGCGTCGCTTTAACTGCTAATTGCGCGGTCATGCAATGCTGTACCCAAACGAAATTTGCGTCCTTTTCTTCCCACAAATAGAGCTTTCTTTTGATGGTATTTGATCACCTCTGCGGTTTTTATTTTTTGCGCTATAAACGGAAAAAGACCGAAAATTTTGAAAAAAAATGATATTTTCTACTTTTTGTTATAAAAAAAATCCAATAAACTCAATGTTAGTCATACATTTAGGCCAAAATGTATTCGGCCACATGTCTTTGGTAAAAAAAAAATGTCAATAAGCGTATATTTATTGGTTTGCACAAAAGTTATAGCGTCTACAAACTAGGGTACATTTTCTGTAATTTACACAGCTTTTAGTTTATGACTGCCTATGTCATTTCTTGAGGTGCTAAAATGGCAGAGCAGTACAAAACCCCCCCAAATGACCCCATTTTGGAAAGTAGACACCCCAAGGAAATTGCTGAGAGGCATGTTGAACCCATTGAATATTTATTTTTTTTGTCCCAAGTGATTGAATAATGACAAAAAAAAAAAATATATATTTACAAAAAGTTGTCACTAAATGATATATTGCTCACACAGGCCATGGGCCTATGTGGAATTGCACCCCAAAATACATTCTGCTGCTTCTCCTGAGTATGGGGATACCACATGTGTGGGACTTTTTGGGAGCCTAGCCACGTACGGGGCCCCGAAAACCAATCACCGCCTTCAGGATTTCTAAGGGTGTAAATTTATGATTTCACTCTTCACTGCCTATCACAGTTTCGGAGGCCATGGAATGCCCAGGTGGCACAAAACCCCCCCAAATGACCCCATTTTGGAAAGTAGACACCCCACACTATATTGCCCAAATGTTTGATGAAATAAAAAAGATGATCTTAGGCCGAGTACATGGATACCAAACATGACATGCTTTACAATTGCGCACAAACGTGCAGTGGCAACAAAATAAATACATTTTTAAAAGCCTTTAAAAGCCTTTACAGGTTACCACTTTAGATTTACAGAGGAGGTCTACTGCAAAAATTACTGCCCTCGATCTAACCTTCGCGGTGATACCTCACATGCATGGTGCAATTGCTGTTTACGTTTGACGACAGACCGCCGCTTGCGTTCGCCTTAGCGCGAGAGCAGGGGGCGACAGGGGTGCTTTTTTTTTTTTTTTTTTTTCTTTATTATTTTTTTGCTTTTTTATCTTATTTTTAAACTGTTCCTTTCATTTTTTTTTTCTAATCATTTTTATTGTTATCTCGGGGAATGTAAATATCCCCTATGATAGCAATAGGTAGTGACAGGTACTCTTTTTTGAAAAAATTGGGGTCTATTAGACCCTAGATCTCTCCTCTGCCCTCAAAGCATCTGACCACACCAAGATCGGTGTGATAAAATGCTTCCCCAATTTCCCAATGGCGCTATTTACATCCGGCGAAATCTAAGTCATAAAATGCTCGTAGCTTCCGGTTTCTTAGGCCATAGAGATGTTTGGAGCCACTCTGGTCTCTGATCAGCTCTATGGTCAGCTGGCTGAATCACCGGCTGCATTTTCAGGTTCCCTGTTGAGACAGGAGAGCCAGAGAAAAACACGGAAGATGGTGGGGGGGGGGGCATTCCCTCCCACGGCTTGTAAAAGCAGTCTAGAGGCTAATTAGCCGCTAGGATTGCTTTTACATGAAAGCCGACCGCTGGCTGAAAAGAATGATACCAAGATGATACCTAAACCTGCAGGCATCATTCTGGTATAACCACTCAAAGTGGTGAATGGCGTACCTGAAGACAAAAAAATGGTTAACAATAAAGCACAGTAAACGGTAAAGTATAAAAAATTGCATACCTGAAAAGCAAACATGATAAAACATAATAACAATAAAACATTGCAGAATAGAATACAGTAAATAAGAGCAGAACAATAGAGAGAATAGAGAGAAAGAGAACAATAAAACGACAACTATTTTTTTAAAATTTTATATATATATATATTTTTTTTTTTTACACTTTTTTTGTAACTAACTTTTATAACGGTAACCGGTTCCAGGTTCGGGTCTCTCAAAATGCGATGGCATCTTGGGAGACCCTGTGAAAGTGTGCCTAGTCTGTGCAATGCTGTACCCTACGCTAATACTCAACTAGTGTATGGTAGCGTTCAAAACATTCACCAATGCAAAGACCAGGATTGTCAGGACAGGAGGGACAATAATAGCGGGTGTCACGCCTATATCCGCGCTTGCTGCAGACACAACATCTTTTTTGGGGGGTTCGCTGGGTAGGGGTACTCGGGAGGACATAAAGAAAATGCCTCTCATGCAGCCGACTGCATTTGGTTGGGGATGTGAATGGGGGAAGTACGGGCGCTGCAGAAGCGGTGGGTTCCCAATTAGGATTGGCGAATGCAGCAGGAAGGGCATTATGGGCACGACGGGCCTGTGTTTGTCTTTTTGGTGGCAGCGGGACACTACTTGTGCTTGCCACCTCACCAGCTTGAACTGCACTTATGGGACTCGCCACGTCACCAAGTGTTACTGCAGTGCTGGTTTGACTACGACCGGGGTGTACTAGGCCGCTGGCGCTTGCCAGTTCACCAAAACGCTACCAAAAAAACTGTTAGCGATCGCAGGGATCAGGCCTGACTCTGCGAACGCTGCAGTTATGCGTTTAGTGTTTTGTAAGTGACAGTGATCGATCGGGCCGGGCGGAGGGGAAAAACGCAGGTGCTAGCAGGTATCTGGGCTGATTCCGCTAACACTGCGTTTTTGGGAACCCTAAACTGCTGGGGACGCTAGTATAGATCTGATCGGATCAGATATTGATCCGTACAGATACTATACCACTAAGGGAGGCGTATGCTGCGTGCGTGGGTGTTAGTGCTACTGGCGCTAACCTGACGCTGCCTGGGGCTGGTGCTTGCCAGTTCACTGAAATACTACCAAAAAAAATGTTAGTGATCGCAGGGATCAGGCCTGACTCTGCGAACGTTGCAGTTATGCGTTTAGTGTTTTGTAAGTGACAGTGATCGATCGATACTGCACTTGGGTGGGCTGGGCGGAGGGGCAAAACGCAGGTGCTAGCAGGTATCTGGGCTGATCCCGCTAACACTGCGTTTTTGGGAACCCTAAACTGCTGGGGACGCTAGTATAGATCTGATCAGATTAGATATTGATCCGTTCAGATACTATACCACTAAGGGAGGCGTATGCTGCGTGCGTGGGTGTTAGCGGTACTGGCGCTAATCTGACGCTGCCTGGGGCGACGCATATCACTGCCGGGCGATCAGGGGGCTAAACCTTTATTCGGTAATAAACGGCGGGTGCCCTGACACTATAAAAAATAAACGAACTAACTAGCATCACCCGTAACGGTTATACGGTGATCAGTGGTGAAAGGGTTAACTAGGGGGCCATCAAGGGGTTAAAACATTTATTCGGTAGTATATGGGGGTCCCTGACGCTATAAAACGCTGACGGCGAACCTAAATATTTACGTCCCTAACTAGCGTCACCAGCGACACTAATACAGCGATCAGAAAAATGATCGCTTAGCGACACTGGTGACAGGGGGTGATCAAGGGGTTAAAACTTTATTAGGGGGGGTTAGGGGGGTACCCTAGACCTAAAGGGGGGTAATACTCACTGTCCCAACACTGTAACTGTCACAAACTGACACTATGCAGTAATCAGAAAAAAAAAAAACTGCTTGGTGTCAGTTTGTGACAGGGAGGGCGGGGTGATCGGGGGGCGATCGGGGGGCGATCGGGGGGCGATCGGGGGGGATCGGGGTGTTTTGTGTGCCTGGCATGTTCTACTGTGTGTGTGTGTGTTGGTGCACTCACTCACATGTCGTCTCTCCTCGGGCCGGAACGGAAATCACCGAGCCGAGGAGAGATGACATCATTTCCTTTGCTGCTGTTTAGCATACAGCAGCAAAGGAATGATTCGATTGGCCGGCGGCGATCGCGAGGGGGGGGCCACGAACGGATGGTCTCCCCCTCACCTCTGATCGCCGCTGGACAAAAGACGACCACCTCGGGCACCGGGGGGGGTCTGATCGGACCCCCCACCCGCGGAAGGCAAATCACGTACATGTACGTGATTTTGCCTGTCCGTGCCACCCTGCCGGCGGCGTGAGGCGGTCGTCAAGTGGTTAACGGGTTATTTCCATCACATGGCATATGTATACCACAAGTTACACCACAAAACACATTCTGCTACTCCTGAGTATGGCAATACCAAATGTGAGACTTTTTCACAGCATGGCCACATAGAGAGGCCCAACAGACAGGGAGCACCATCAGGTGTTCTAGGAGCATAAATTACACATCTAATTTCCTGACTACCTATCACACTTTTGAAGGCTCTGGAGCACCAGGACAATGGAAACACCCACAAAATGAACCCATTTTGGAAAGCAAACACCCCAACGTATATTCTATGAGGCATAGTGAGTCTATTGAACATTTAAGTTTTTTTCCACACATTTTTAGAAAATGTGGAATGAAAATAACGCATTTTTTTTTAATGCATTTTGTACACATTTTTACGGTACTGACAGGGCGCTGATGAGGATCCCCTGGTAAGGTGGCATTGATGAGCACTCACTGATGTGTAGTATTGGGCACTGTAGTGGCACTGATGAGCACTATAGGGCACACAGGATCGAGCCAACTCAAGCTGCTGCAGTGTTTCTCTCTAATCTCCACACCGATATAGCATGTGAGGAGAGGAGAGAGAAACACTGCAGCAGCGTGAGCTGAATCGGGCATGATCTCGGTTTGTTGACAAAGTGATCGCTCCGTCATTGGACGGAGTAATCACGTGGTAAAGGGCTGCTGTGATTGGCCATTTACCCCAATCCACGGACCCAGCAATCATGGACACTTCCAGATATGCGCCCGACAGCGGTGCATTTAGGTTTTGTGCTGCCCTAGGCCTGACTAAACTTGCGCACCCCCTAATTTAAATATAATCCACCCCTTCCTGTTTAAGACCCACCCTGTCATCTGTAAACAACACCCCTTCCTCTTTAGGTTCCACCTTTTCCTCTTTGAGCCCCACCTCTTCCTCTCTGTACATTAAAAGTGTGTACCAAGTGCAGCCTCATCAGTGCCCCTCAATGCAGCTTCACCAGTGCCCATCAGCGCCCATCAATGCAGCTTCTCCAGTGCTCATCAATGCAGCTCCACCAGAGCCCATTAGCGCAGCCTCATCAGTACCCAATAAGGGTCTCCAATTGCATTCTAATCATACCAAATGATGCATACTGGGAGGCCATCATATGACATCCACACAGAAGGAGAGCCGCACCGTCAAGCCATCATTTGACGGTGGGCGGCGGCAAGTGGATGAATATCACCAAAAGAGAGCTCCATTTGTGTGAAAAAAATGATAAAAATGTCATGGTTACAGTGCTGCATGACCGCGCAATTGTCATTCAAAGTGCGACAGTGCTGGCCCGGGCAGCAAAGGGGTGAAAGTGCCCGCTATTGAAGAGGTTAAAGGCCAAGTTCACCTTTTCATGAAAAGATGAACAGACACCAAATATCCTGGAACACCCCCCCCCCCCCCCCCCAGACCCTGCTGCACATAGTGGCTTTAATGCTAAAAGCTATCGGTGTAATGGATTGTACATAAAATACACAACCCCAGAGTGAGTATTCATCATATTGCTCACAATGGCAAGTGCTCATTGGTCAGCACAACCACACGACCATGCTGACCAATGAGAAGCGCATATGAGGCTTCTTCCTGGAAAGTGTTCCAGAAGAAAGAAGCACTTCTTATTGGTCTCATTATGACGGATTCGCACTTCGGGGCTGTTTATTGCAGTCTTAACAGGGCAGTATGGGATATTGCAGCTGCTATGTGCAGCGGGGTCTAGAGGAATGTCTGGAATATTTGTAGTTCACCTTTTTAATTTTTTTCTAAAAAAGGCTACCTCAAGTTTTATCTCACTTTAACATTTTAACCAACACTGTATTTTCCTGTGCAGAAAAATCTTGTCTGTAGCAATTATCAGGTTTCTGTTAATTTCCTAATGCAGATTAGAAAAAATAAACCCAAATCTGGATTTGTTTTTTCTTCCAAAAGCCCCAATTTGCTTCTCTCCAGATTTTTTTTTTCATTTTTTAAATGGCCTATTTAATTCTGGGTAGCCACCCTACAGTCACATCTTCTGACATTATCTGTGTATCTGTTCTACAAATATGCAGGTTGTAATAATTCAGTGCCAAATTCAGCCTTGTTAGTGTTTTTTTCTCCTTGGTGCGTAGCTGCCCTCTAGAGGTGAGTTTGTGGTACTGCGTCTGTCTAAACATTAACCTCCAGACAAATTTCAGTGGTACACAGGGGCGGATCCAGAGTCTAGTCTCGGGAGGGGCACTGCCAGAAAATAAGGTGTACCTGTACGCCATTTTGTGAAATAGCCAGCAAAGGCACGCGTGCTGATTGGCCAGAGGGGGAGCCAATCCAGCGCGTCCGGCGGAAGTGATGTCCGCCGGCCACCTGCAATCGCTCCACACAGAGATAGAACAGCGGTCTGCTGATGTAAATAAGGCAGATCGCCATTCTGTCAGAGATGAACAGAGTGATCTTGTGTTCCTGCTAACCAGGAACACAGATCACTCTGTTCATCTAGTCAGTCCACCCCCCACACAGTTAGCAAGCACCCCCTAGGGACACAGTTAACCCTTTGATCACCCCTGATGTTAACCCTTCCCAGCTAGTGTCATTAGTACAGTGACAGTGCATATTTTTAGCACTGGTCCCCAAAAAGTGTCAAAAGTGTCCAATCTGTCCGCCACAATTTTGTAGTCCCGCTAAAAAAAACACTGATCACCGCCATTACTAGTAAAAAATAAATAAAAATGCCGTAAATCTATCCCCTAACTTTTGTGCAAACCAAGCAATATACACTTATTGGGATTTTTTTTACCAAAAATATGTAGCAGAATTCATATTGGTTTAAACTGAGGAAGACATTTTTTTCATAGCAAAAAGTAAAAAATATTGCTTTTTTTTCGAAATTGTCAGTTTGTTTATATCGCAAAAACGGAAAATTTATATCAAATACTTACCGTAATTTTCCTTTCCTGATGGACTCCATGGCAGCCTACGTATGGGTTAATCCCGCCTCTCATACCTCATAGGACCCCACTCCCATAAATCTTTGCTTCTAGACAGAGACTGTGTTCCGTAACTTAGCCTACTCCAGCAACTGGGAGGGAACTCCTGCTGCCATGGAGTCCATCAGGAAAGGAAAATTACGGTAAGTATTTGATATAAATTTTCCGTTTTCCTGACAGACTCCATGGCAGCCTACGTATGGGAAATAACTAGCCATACACACCCGGGTGGGCAATTGCTGGTTAAAGAAAAAAAGGTTTAATTGGCACCATCAACAGATAATACGTGCAAACCAAAGTTAACCGTAGACAAAGAAGCCGGTTCTACACAATAGTGTGTCATAAAAGTGTTAATTGATGACCATGAGGCCGCTTTACAGATTACATCTGGAGACACATGTCGGGATGCTGCCCATGATGTAGAGACGCTCCTGGTAGAATGAGCGGTTACCGCCACCGGAGGAGCCAAACCCTTAGACCTGTATGCCCATTGGATAGCTTGAACGATCCATGATGCGATGGTTCTAGAGGAAGCCCGTAAACCCTTGTTCTTGCCATGAAAAAGCACAAACAGATAATCAGACTGGCGGAAAGAAGCTGTGGCTTCTAGGTATTGTTTCAGAACCTGCCCAACATCTAGAGGGTGAACATTAGAGTCCTCAGTGGATCTGAAAGTAGGGAGGACAATCTCCTGATTTTCATGGAAGATGGTTGTTACTTTAGGATTCGATCCTAACATGGGGATCAAGACTACCCGGTCTGGGAAGAAGGTAAGAAAAGGTTCTTTGTATCCTAGGGATCCAACTTCAGAAACTCTCTTGGCCGATGTTATGGCCACTAGAAAGACCACTTTGAGAGAAAGCTCTCTAATTGATGACTGATCCATATGCCGTATCTCCTTTTCTGAGAAGAAATCCAAGACGAGAGGGAGATCCCATTTAGAGAATCTTGGTCTTTTCTGAGGCCTAAGCCTTATTGCTCCCTTGAAGAACTGCCTAGTAAGGGGGTGTCTGGCCCATGATACGCCTGTGAAGGCTGAGATTGCCGAAACTTGGACCCGCAAGGAACTCACCGATAGGGACAGATCCAGGCCGGTTTGTAGAAAACCTAAAATGTCCTGAATCCTTGGATTACTACAGGATCCATTGGTGGAAATCACATAGTCCGCAAACTTCGCCCAAATCCTCTGATACACTCTGTTGGTGCCCGCTCTTCTGGCATTCAACAATGTAGCAATAGCTGTACTAGGACAACCTAGAGCTTCCAACCTTCTCCTCTCAACCACCAAGCCATCAGATGGAGCTGGGATGGGCAAGGGTGAAGAGACGATCCCTGCAGCAGGAGATCTGGTCTGGACGGAAGAGGGACCGGCTCTCGGTAACTGAGCTGCATCAGGAGAGGAAACCATGGCCTGTTGGGCCAAAACGGGACCACTGCCAGTACCTTGACATTCTCCCACCTGAGCCTCGAGAGGAAACGAAGAATGACTGGAACTGGGGGAAAGGCATAGGCCCTGTGGAATTTCCACTGGTCCGTCAGGGCATCCACTCCGAAGGCCTGGGGACAACGACACCTCGTGTAATATTTCCCCAGCTTGAAATTGCATGGGGATGCGAACAGATCCACCTCCGGCATCATCCCTAGAGACAGGAGCCAATCGAAAACTTCGGTGTGGAGGGACCACTCGTTGTTGTCCAGCGTGACTCTTGAAAGGAAGTCCGCTTGAACATTTTGAATTCCTGGAAGATAAACAGCGGATAGATTTGTTAAGTTCATCTGGGCCCAGGACATGATCGGGCTTACTTCCCTCAGTAAGGAGAGACTGCGGGTGCCCCCCGTCTCTTGATGTATGACACTGCGGTCGTGTTGTCCAGTCTCAGGAGGACTGAGGCTCCTGAGATCAGATGGAGAAAAGCATGAAGGGCACGGAAGGCAGCTCGGAGCTCCAGGACATTTGAGACTATCCCTTGGGATGGGAAGTCCCACCTGCCTTGGGCTATCTCCGACAGACAGAGAGCGCCCCAACCTCTGTTGCTCGCATCCGTTGTCACTGTAATCCAGGAGACAGGTACTATGGAGTGACAATTGAGGAGGTTTTTCCGTAGCAGCCACCAGGGGAGGCTCTCCCGCATGGAGGTGGTTACCCGCACCAGATGGTCTCGAGACCCTGGATCCCATTGCTGGAGAAAACCCTTCTGAAAGGGCCGCATTTTCCATTGCGCCCACTTCACCATGGGGGCTGTGGCTACCATAGTGCCGATTATTTTGAGACACTGAGAGGCTCTGAGGAGAGTTGCTGACAATGCTAGGCGAATTCTCTCTCGAATTACCGGAATCTTCTCCAAAGGAAGAGAGATGGTGCTCTCCACTGTGTTGAATAGGGCCCCGAGGAATACTAGAGCTTGTGTCGGAACTAGGTGACTTTTCTCCCTGTTCAATAGCCAACCGAACTCTGTCAGAGTAGATATGACTTGATCCCGATGTGACAAAATCTGTTCCCTGTCCTGAGACAGAAGAAGTAGGTCGTCCAGGTAATGGTGTAACCGAATGCCTTTTACTCGGATTAGAGCAACTACCGCCAATAAGAGCTTCGAAAACACTCGAGGCGATGTTGTGAGCCCGAATGGGAGACAAGTGAATTGGAGATGCCTCTGGCCTACTGCGAATCGGAGATACCTCTGGAAATCTTTTGCGATCGGCACATGAAAGTAGGCGTCTTTCAGGTCTATGGAGACCAGCCAATCTCCTGGTTGAACTGTTTGTCGGATTGTCAGCAGGGTTTCCATCTTGAATTTTTCCTTCTTGATGAGGGAATTTAGATGTGTCAGGTCGATTACTGGTCTCCAAGAGCCATTCTTTTTGAGGACCATGAAAAGTGGGGAATAAATTCCAAGAAATTTTTCTTCTGATGGAACTTGAATGGCGGCCCCTTGGGCAATCAGAGATTCTGTATAAGATAGAAGAATTTGTCTTTTTTCTTCTGAGAGCGGAAGGACCGTAGGCACAAACCGGTGACTGGGTGGATTGGTGAAAACCCAAGTGTGACCTGAGGAGACCGTTTTGACGGTCCAGTAATCTTGAATCGAGGCTGCCCAGACGTGCTGATACCGGAGTAAACGAGCCCCTACTTGCACTACCTGGACAGGCATCGTATCAAAAGGACTTGGAAGTGTCCCGACCACTTGACGGGGCTGACTTTGAGGATTTTTGGCCTGAAGGCTGGCCTCTCCTCCAGTTTTTCCTAAACTCCCGACCAGGTCTGTAGCGACGAGCATCTCTAGCGCGTTCTGGTTCTTGTCTAGGTTGAGTCCTTCTTTGGTTAAGGATACGACGGTCCTGGGGTAAGAATCCTGACTTGCCCCCAGTAGCACGGGAGATAGCAGAATCCAGTTTATTTCCGAAGAGAGAGGAGCCTTCGAAAGGAATCCTGCACCAGGCCTGTTTAGAGGCAGGGTCTGCAACCCATGGGCGTAACCAGAGGGCACGTTTTGCTGTAACTGATGAAAGCATGACACGTGCCACGAGGCGAATAATGTCGATGGATGCTTCTCCCAGGAAGACCGAAGCCAGTTTCAGCTCATGTATTGGAGAGCTCTTGAATAAGTCCTCAGACACACTTCCTAGAGCTGCACCCACATCATCCGTCCAAGACTCCATGGCTTTTGACAAAGCTGCGAGGGCCAGAGCCGGTTTACAAGCCATCCCTGCCGTGATATAGATACGTTTTAAGTCCGTATCAATCTTTCTCTCCAGACCATCCTTGAAAGAGACGGTATCCTCTAGAGGGAGCGTAACATGTCTCACCAGCCTCATGAGAGCTGCATCGACAAGGGGGGCTGATTCAAGATGTTTTACTTCATCATTCTTGAAAGGATACATCTTCGCAATCTTGGAAATTAAAGAGTTTTTCCTATCAACTTTACCCCATTCATCCAAGATAATTTCACCCAGTTCACCCAGGAAGGGGAAGTTCGGGCGATCCTTCTTAAGGTGTTTAAAGTATTTCCTCTGTTTAGAGGGTGCTTCTACTGGTTCCTCCCATCTCAATGCGTCTTTAACCGCTCTGACTAGTTGGGGAACCAGGGAAAAGTCAAAACCTGCACCAGGTTCAATTATCTCTGCTTCGCTGTCCGAGGAGCCGCTAAAAGAGAGACTATGATGAGATGGACCTGGAACTTCGGACTCCATATCTTCAGCAACTGGAGTTATAACAGAAGGAGGAATTACTGCTCGGTCAAGATCTGCTTTGTTAAGAGATTCCTGGACCACCTTCCTGACCAGAGCCTCCACTTGCTGGTCATCAGCTCCTCTTTCCTTTGTGGCTCTCGAAAAGCACAACTCACAGAGAGATTTACCCTCTGGGACCTGAGTTTTACATCCCCAGCAAGCTTTCCTCTCAGGGCGGCTGGAATGGCGGGGGGAATGATGGCTAGATTTAGACCTTGACCCCTCTTTGCGGTGTCTGGAAGATGACCTAGTACGTCTAGAACCCGACGTAGACTGGTGATGATGAGACCTAGACTGGTCTTTTTCTTTATGTGCCGATAGCTGTGGTTCAGACCTAGAAGGGCTGAAGGGGAAGAAAATAATACCTTGTTCCTAAATAGTACTCCAAACAATACAGGCAGAATGAAAGAATAAAAATACTTCATCCTACCTGCGGTGTAAGGGTTGGCCACTAGGGGGCGGTGAGACATCCATGGCGACAGAAACAAAAAGACTGCAAACACAATCAATAAGAAACCAATAACTACCTATGTATGCTTTCACTTTCTCTTTCCCCTATTTGGAGAAAGAGACCTAGACACAGGAAGGTACAACAAAGCTCCTTACCTCAGAAGCCAGACAGATGGACACAGGGAAGCCGCTGCCTGAGCGAAAGAGCATCCCAAAGCATAGCTGTATGTGACAGCTATTTGAATCTGCCGCCTGTGATGACGTCATCGCGACCACAGCGTCCCTACGCTGTGACCGACGCCGCTCCACGGCGCTCGCGCGCATGCGCAGTTGCCGTCATCGCGCGCAGACTGCGCAGGTGCGAACCAAGCCTCGATCTCAATCGAGACTTCGCAGCTGCGCAGTCAGAGCGGGGAAGCGGCGGACTGGAACGCAGATGCGTCCCAGCCGCCATGGCCATAGGAAAAAAGGCATTTCGGACAAACAAACACACACAACAGGCTGCCAAAAGAATTCATAATCAGAAGCATACATTACCACGGCACCTGAGGGGATCCATCCTGGAATGGGAGCAAGAGGAGCGCTCACCGCACGACCGGGGTAATAATGAGGGAGGCCTCCCGCTAATAGCTGGGACGATTGGCCGAGATGCCGCTCCCCAGCCAATGGCCGGTATAATCAGCTCTTCAGGCATCAGAGTGAACCCCGTATGTCCGCCCTGCTAATAGCTGGGGAAGCTGGACTCCAACAAGACACCGCCATCATCAAACACGTGCGAACCACCAGGACTGGATCAACAAAACTTCATAAGGTAAGAGATACACCTTGGTCCTAGGAGGAGGACAAAAAAGGAACACAGTCTCTGTCTAGAAGCAAAGATTTATGGGAGTGGGGTCCTATGAGGTATGAGAGGCGGGATTAACCCATACGTAGGCTGCCATGGAGTCTGTCAGGAAAAATAAAATATCACCAAAAGAAAGTGCTATTAGTGGGAAAAAAAGGACAACAATTTTACTTGGGTACAGCGTTGCACGACACGCAATTGTCAGATAGTTACAGTAACGCAGCACAGTATCACAAAAAATGGCCTGTTCATGGGCGGTAAAACTTTCCGGAGCTGAAGGGGTTTAGATTGAACAGAACTCAAAGGGAAGCATTTGTTTTTCATAAATAATGGCAATATGGCAAACAAGATTTTGCGATTTTACACATTTGCTAATTCTTTTACTCACTTTTATATAATATTTTGGTGCTCTGGTCACTGTTGGGGGGGGCTCCCATGCAGGAGCAATGGAGATGAGCAGGATCCGTTAGCAGGTGCAGCCGGCAGCATCAGATGACAGTGACACACAGTCACTGCTTCTTCCTGTGTTCATGTCATAGTTACATAGTTACATAGTAGGTGAGGTTGAAAAAAGACACAAGTCCATCAAGTCCAACCTATGTGTGTGATTATGTGTCAGTATTACATTACATATCCCTGTATATTGCAGTCATTCAGGTGATTATCTAATAGTTTCTTGAAGCTATCAATGCTCCCCGCTGAGACCACCGCCTGTGGAAGGGAATTCCACATCCTTGCCGCTCTTACAGTAAAGAACCCTCTACGTAGTTTAAGGTTAAACCTCTTTTCTTCTAATTGTAATGAGTGGCCACGAGTCTTATTAAACTCTCCTCTGCGAAAAAGTTTTATCCCTATTGTGGGGTCACCAGTACAGTATTTGTAAATTGAAATCATATCCCCTCTCAAGCGTCTCTTCTCCAGAGAGAATAAGTTCAGTGCTCGCAACCTTTCCTCATAACTAAGATCCTCCAGACCCTTTATTAGCTTTGTTGCCCTTCTTTGTACTCGCTCCATTTCCAGTACATCCCTCCTGAGGACTGGTGCTCAGAACTGGACAGCATACTCCAGGTGCGGCCGGACCAGAGTCTTGTAGAGCGGGAGAATTATCGTTTTATCTCTGCATTTGATCCCCCTTTTAATGCATGCCAATATTCTGTTTGCTTTATTAGCAGCAGCTTGGCATTGCATGCCATTGCTGAGCCTATCATCTACTAGGACCCCCAGGTCCTTTTCCATCCTAGATTCCCCCAGAGGTTCTCCCCCCAGTGTATAGATTGCATTCATATTTTTGCCACCCAAATGCATTATTTTACATTTTTCTACATTGAACCTCATTTGCCATGTAGTCGCCCACCCCATTAATTTGTTCAGGTCTTTTTGCAAGATTTCCACATCCTGCGGAGAAGTTATTGCCCTGCTTAGCTTAGTATCGTCTGCAAATACAGAGATTGAACTGTTTATCCCATCCTCCAGGTCGTTTATGAACAAATTAAATAGGATTGGTCCCAGCACAGAACCCTGGGGAATCCCACTACCCACCCCTGACCATTCTGAGTACTCCCCATTTATCACCACCCTCTGAACACGCCCTTGTAGCCAGTTTTCAATCCATGTACTCACCCTATGGTCCATGCCAACGCACCTTATTTTGTACAGTAAACGTTTATGGGGAACTGTGTCAAATGCTTTTGCAAAATCCAGATACACCACATCTACGAGCCTTCCTTTATCTAGATGGCAACTGACCCCCTCATAGAAGGTTAATAGATTGGTTTGGCAAGAACGATTCTTCATGAATCCATGCTGATTACTGCTAATGATATCATTCTTATTACTAAAATCTTGTATATAGTCCCTTATCATCCCCTCCAAGAGTTTACATACTATTGATGTTAGACTAACTGGTCTGTAATTCCCAGGGATGATTTTTGGGCCCTTTTAAAATATTGGTGCTACATTGGCTTTTCTCCAATCAGCTGGTACCATTCCAGTCAATAGACTGTCTGTAAAAATTAGGAACAACGGTCTGGCAATCACCTGACTGAGTTCCCTAAGTACCCTGGGATGCAAGCCATCTGGTCCCGGTGATTTATTAATGTTAAGTTTCTCAAGTCTAATTTTAATTCCGTCCTCTGATAACCATGTAGGTGCTTCCTGTGTTGTGTCATGAGGATAAACACTGCAGTTTTGGTTACTGAAGCCCCCCGATTCACTCGTGAAGACTGAGAAGAAGAATAAATTCAATACCTTTGCCATCTCCCCATCCTTTGTAACCAGATGTCCTTCCTCATTCTTTATGGGGCCAATATGGTCTGTCCTCCCTTTTTTACTGTTTACATACTTAAAGAATTTCTTGGGATTTTTTTTGCTCTCCTCCGCTATGTGTCTTTCATGTTCTATCTTAGCCATCCTAATTGCACCCTTACATTTCTTATTGCATTCTTTATAAATTCTGAATGCTGAGGATGATCCCTCAACCTTGTATTTTTTGAAGGCCTTCTCCTTTGCTTTTATATGCATTTTTACATTGGAGTTAAGCCATCCAGGATGTTTGTTCGCTCTTTTAAATGTATTACCCAATGGGATACATTGGCTAATGCCCTTATTTAATATGCTCTTAAAGCAAACCCATCTCTCCTCCGTATTCTTTGTTCCTAATATTTTATCCCAATTTATGCCTTTTAGCAAGGTTTGTAGTTTAGGGAAGTTGGCTCTTTTGAAATTCAGTGTCTTTGTGTTCCCTTCATGTTTCCTATTTGTGTGATTTATACTGAAACTAATTGACCTGTGATCGCTGTTACCTAAATTGCCCCGTATTTCCACATCTGTTATCAGGTCTGTATTGTTGGTAATCAGTAGATCTAGTAATGTTTTATTTCTAGTTGGTGCGTCTACCATCTGACCCATAAAATTGTCCTGCAAGACACTAAGGAACTGGCGAGCCTTAAATGAATGCGCGGTTCCCTCCGCCCAGTCTATGTCTGGATAATTAAAATCCCCCTTTATGATAACACTTCCCATCCTTGCTGCTAATCCAATTTGTGATAGGAAATCCGTCTCCACTTCCTCCCTCAGGTTAGGGGGCCTATAGCATACTCCCAGTATTATTTTCCCCTTAGCTTCATCCCTTTGGAGCTCTACCCATAAAGATTCCACCTCCTCCCTAGCCCCCTCAGTGATGTCATCTCTCACATTCACTTGTACATTATTCTTGATATATAGGCATACCCCTCCCCCTTTTTTACCCTCTCTATCCTTGCGGTATAGGGTATACCCTTGAATGTTTGCCAGCCAATCATGAGAGCTGTTGAACCAGGTCTCTGAAATTCCCACAAAATCCAAATCCTCCTTGTACAACAGTATCTCTAGTTCACCCATCTTGTCCGCCATGCTCCTGGCATTGGTGAACATGCCACATAGTTTAGACCGGTTGCATATTGTCCTCGTATTGGGTGTTTCAAGATTGCAACTAGGACTTGCTACTATACTCACCTTGTGTTTTTGTGCTTTGGTTAACCTACCACTAATGCCCCCAATACTACCCTCTGGAATATCTTCCGCGCTGGCTATCACTGTCTCTGGACCCTCCCCCCCATCACCTAGTTTAAAAACCCCTCTAACTTTTTGGCCATCTTCATTCCCAGCAGATCTGCACCCTCCTCATTTAGGTGCAGTCCGTCCCTTCTATAGTACCGGTTACGGACTGAGAAGTCGGCCCAGTCCTCCAGGAACCCAAACCCCTCCTTACTGCACCAGCTCTTCAGCCACTTGTTTACTTCCCTAATCTCCCTCTGCCTTTCTGGTGTGGCTCGATGTACCGGTAGTATTGCTGAGAACACTACCTTGGAGGTCCTTTTCCTCAATTTAGCTCCTAAGTCCCTAAAATCGTTCTTTAGGACACTCCATCTGCCTCTGACTTTGTCATTGGTGCCAACGTGCACCATGACAGCCGGGTCTTCCCCAGCCCCTCCCAGTAATCTGTCCACAAGATCCGTGATGTGCCGAACCCGAGCGCCCGGTAGACAACATACTGTTCGGCGCTTCAGGTCTTGGTTACAGATTGCCCTCTCTGTCCTTCCAAGAATTGAGTCCCCTACCACCAGAATCTGTCTTTCCTTTCCCTTTGCTGCCCCCCCACTCTCACTGGAGGAGTTCTTCCCCTGGCAGCTAGGAGAGTCCCTCATCTCCAGCAGTGCTGGTCCCTGACTGGTTTCACCAATGTCACTCAATGGAGCATACTTATTGGGATGCTCCAGTCCTGGATCGGCCTCTCTGGCACTTCCCCCTCTACCCCTCCTGACTGTCACCCATCTACTCTTTGCTAGTGCCTGCACCTCTTTGTCTCCACCCGCCTCTGTGCTGGCCCCTGCCGGCACCTGCCGTGTACGTTCCTGGCTCACCTTTAGTATGGAGGGACTTCTCAGTGCTGACAGTTGCTTCCCCAGATTCAGAACCTGGGCTTCCAGGGAAACAATGTGCTTACATTTTGCACAGCAGTATTCGCCCTCGATCGGATGATCAAGGAACGCATACATGCGGCAAGATGTACAAAGAGTCGCCTCTCCACACCCGCCGGGCATCGTACCTATTAAATTTAGTGAGGATTTGGGGATTTTACCCTGTCCAAATTACCTAACAGCTAGCTTCCTGGCACTAATACTCAAGACAATACACAGGTACACGACAATACACAGGTACACAACAAGACAATACACAGGTACTCACAGACCTACGTGCACTCGCAATACACAAGTACACAGTACACAAGTACTAACGATCCACACACACTACTCAGACAACACTCAGATACTCACACTACACAGGTACTATGACCCCTGTTATAACCTCCTGTTTTAAACTCTGGTTTTAACTCCCACTTATTCCAGCTCCACTTACACCAAGCTCCACAGCTTCAGACTTAGCACGCTCAGACTGAGTCCTACAACCAGTTAAATAGGCACCTGTGAGCAATTAACCACACCCCTTAATTGATAGACTGATGAAACCAAAAAGAAAAAAAAAAAAAAGCTATTTAAAAAGTGACAGCAAAAGGCAAATTAAAAACTAAAAGGAAAAGCCCCAAAAATGCAACCCAGCAAACAGACAGCAAACAGACAGCAAACAGACAGCAAACAGCAAACAGCAAACAGACAGCAAACAGCAAACAGACAGCAAGACTTGTATACTCTAACTCTGGTTTTTAACTCCCACTTATTGCAGCTCCATGTCGTGCTGTGGAGAAGATGGAGGGAGGAGGTGGGTGGAGCCAACGCTCTCATGCAGGGGCGGAGAATGAAGAAGGCTCCGCTATGAATGCTGGGGTTCTCCTCCTCCTCAGCAGCGACTCCAGCTTCCGATGTGACTGACGTCACTGGTTGCTACACGCCAAGCGGCACAGGCATTAGCAACCAGTGCAGGGAAGACTAGCCAGCGGTGCAGCTCCACCCACCTCCTCCCTCCAGCGCGGCATAATGGACATAACACAAAGTCTCTCTCCGCGCCGCTGATCAGCTGCTTATAGTGGTGTGAGAGAGAGACTCGGTCGGGACTGCAGTCACTGATATTTTCGGGGTTGGGGGGACAATTGCCCCGTTTCCCCCCCCCCCCCTGGATCCGCCCCTGGCTTGCACAGTATGCAATTGAGCTACTGGCCTGTCCTGCATCCAACGTTCTCTCAAAACGCACATTCAGTGCTGCTGGAGGCTTTATAACTGATCACAGGGTACACCTGTCCACCAAATCGGTCGATCGGCTGACCTTCATAAAAATTAATCAGTCTTGGATCACCAGCTACCAAGCACCTGATGCTGATGTAACCGAATAATTTTTTTTTAATGTGAGATCCCTTCAAGACTGCCTATGCTGATGCTGAGTGACTATCCTGTTATGCTGAGTGACTATCCTCTTCCTCCTCAATGTTCATGCTGATAGCTTGTAAGAACATTTTTGGTTCTGGGCACCGCCACCAGTGCAGTGGCTAAGGCCCCATTTTTCTGCCCCTGTTGGCATGTAATTACAATTTTTGATGCAATACTTTGCAGCAGGGCTCATTCCTGCGCTCCAACTAGAGTATCTGTGAGGGGTTGCAGTGTTGTGGCACCAGTGCCTAAGGCCCAATTTTTCAGCCCCTGTTTAACAGGGGCTTGTAATTACAAATTTTGATGCAATACTTTGCAGCAGGGCTTATTCCTGCGCTCCAACTAGAGTATCTGTGAGGGGTTGCAGTGTTGTGGCACCAGTGCCTAAGGCCCGATTTTTCTGCCCCTATTAACAGGGGCTTGTAATTACAATTTTTGATGCAATACTTTGCAGCAGGGCTCATTCCTGCACTCCAACTAGAGTATATGTGAGGGGTTACAGTGTTGTGGCACCAGCACCAGTGCTTAAGGCCCAATTTTTCAGCCCCTGTTTAACAGGGGCATGTAGTTACAATTCTTGATCTAATATTTCATAGCAGGGCCCATTCCTGCACCCAAGAGTAACCGTGAGGCCTTACAGTGTTGTGGCAACACCACCACACCGTCCACCACCAAAGGCTCAATTTTTCTGACCCTGTTCAACAGGGGCATGTAATTACTATTCTTGATCTAATATTTCACAGCAGGGCCCGTTCCTGCGCCCACCAAGAGTAACTGTAAGGGCTTACAGTGTTGTGGCAACACCAACACCTAAGGCCCAAATTTCTGCAGAGTATATAGGGCAGGCCCCTACTTTCAAACATCCAACGTACAAATGACTCCTACTTGCAAACGGAAGGAGACAACAGGAAGTGAGAGGAAATCTACCCCTAGGAAGGGAAATTCTCTCCTGTAAGAGTTCCTTGTTTCACTAAAAACCTCAAATTTTAAAAATCCAATTGTCATTGGGACAGAAAGTGAGGTGAAATCTTCTGAACAGGTGCACAGACAGCAAAACAGGGGTGATAATCCTTCCCTATGTTTTCCAAAAAGTTTAAAAATAAATTGTTTGGCTGGAGCTACACGTAAAAAATGTACCAGTTCAAAATTACAAACAGATTCTACTTAAGAACAAACCTACAGTCCCTGTCCTGTTTGCACCGCCTGTATACTTTTGTTCAGAGTATATAAGGCCTGGGGGCCCCACGCCTTTCCTTTTTTTATTTGGGTGCGAGGTTCCCCCTAATATCCATACAAGACCCAAAGGGGCTGGTAATGGGCTGGGGGGGGGGGGTTTCTCTATGATTTTCATCCATATTGCCGGGATCAGACATGACATTAAAGCCGCAAGCAGTTTTAAATGACTTTTTTTCCTTTAGAAATGTCATTTTGGATGGCGCATGCGCGAAGCTCGACATGACGGACGCTTCTCACAAGAGCTCCGCACTCCCCGCTGCATTTCCGGGACCCGCATAGCCGGCTGAACCGTCTTTCCGCCTAATCCTTTTAAGGATCACCTCCTAGAACACCCTAGCATCACCCAGAATGGTGCTAACGGGTGACCGCGGCAAAAACAAGCCGAAACCCATCAAAGAAGCACTTGCCCGCGCCTCTTCCAAAATGGCGGCAAAGGCCCAGGCTCTGGCTTAACAGCACGCAGCTTCGCCGGCCAGGTCGGACCCTGCAGACAGTGGAGATGAGGACACAGTCTGCAGGCTCCCTGAACCTGCCTTAGCCAGGTATGTCACAAACTGACTTTGCTCCAAAAAGCCCTTAAAACAACCTCTGACCAGATCACCAATAGGCTGACACATGAAATACGCGAACTTGGCCAGTGCACAGCAGATTTAGAAACGAGGGTTGATGACATTTAGCTAACCCTGCACGAACAGGCCCAAGAACAATCAGCCCTCCTTGAGGAAAACGCCATGCTGCTTTCCCGTTTAGAGGATGCCGAAAATCACTCCCGCAGGTCCAATCTGCGACTCCGCGGTATACCGGAAACGATTGACAATCTGCAGTCGTTCACCACCGCATTATTCCAGGAACTGTCCACCTCTATACCCAAGGAACGCCTGGAGTTTGACAGTATCCACAGGGCGCTCACTCGCCGTCAAGCAGATGGGCCACCGCGGGATATTATTGTCAAATTGCATTTCTTTCGTACGAAAGAACAGCTACTTTCAGCAACCCACAATAAAGATGTCCTCCATTTCCAGAGCCACACATACCAATTGTTCCCTGATCTAGCACCCCTCACTATTGCTAAACACCGCGCCATGAAACCGCAACTGCAAATTTTGTTGCAACACCAGCTCAAATATACATGGCGGTTTCCCTTTGCCCTGCAGTTCTCATACCAAGGTCATCAGCATTCCTGCACATCGCCAGAATCTCTACAGCGACTCTTGGAAACTCTCCCTCTAACCCCCCTGTCTCATCAATCTGAGATTATGTTACCACGCACGCCAGCCCGCTCAGCCGCCCATCCATACACCGTGACCCCGAAGCACAATCAACCAGGTCCATCCCCTATCCGGAAGGGAACCCCTACTTGCATACTAGGAGACAGCTACCTTAACCCAAAACCACATGCACCCTGTTGATGTTGTAGTTGCTGTTTCTCCTTTTCTTTTTTGTTGAAACCAGGTTCTCGGTTGCTCGTGAAGAAATCGACCGCTACCTACAGATAGAAGGCTTTTCCTCAACCGAGACCTGCGGGACCTTCACTGGGTATGTACTTTCTACACCCTGGAAGTAAATTTACACAGGTTCTTTGACCCTCTAGGGTCTTTACAGGTTCAGTTGTCCTACAAACCCACGACCCTTCTTTTGTCGAATAAGCAGGGGCGGCTCCAGACAATTTTTTTTGGGGGTGCTGTGAGAAAAAGTGGTGGAGCTAATGCAGAGCGCGCAGTGCATCACACTCTCGTGGGTGTGGCCAGAAGTGGGTGTGGTCAAAGGTAGGCATGACTAAAAATTGGGTGTTTCTTCACAGCCCTTCCCCTTTATATAGACAAAATAGTGCCTTTGGACACACAGAATTGATTGTTGGAGTAAAACAAGCCCAAATGGGAATAACAATGATAACCCCCAGCAAGTGCCAAGGTCAGCAATAGCTTCCCAGTAAGTATAAGGGCCAGATAATCTCCAGTACATGTCAGGGCCAGCCATAACAACCAGCAAAACATAATAACTAACTCCCGGCACAGAACAAAAATGAACCACAAGCATGGCACAATAAATCTCCAATATTGCACAATAATTAGCCCCTTAGCATGGCAGAACAATTAAATCCCAGCATGGCACAATAATGTAGCACAGCAATGAACCCCCTAGGAATATGCATTAATAACTACCAGAACTACATAATTAATCCCCAACACTGTACAATAATTAACCTCCAGGAAAATAGCAGTCAGTGAGCCCCCTTTATTGTAAAACTTACAACAGAGAATATAAAGTGAAGAGGTCAGCAGTATATGTGGTCATTATAAGTGCCCAGATTAGGAGTGACACCCTAGGATGCCCAGAGCAGGAATGACCCCTAAGATCACAGTGCCCATATAGATCAGGCTTGCTCCTTAGAATGCCCAGAAGAGGAGTGCCCCCTCAGATTGTACAGAGCAGCAGAATGTCCTCTTCAAATGCCCAGAGCAGGAGTGTCCTATCAGAGTTCCTAGAGCAGGAATCACCCCTTAGATCAGTGCCCATATAGACCATGCTTCTCTCTTACAAGTGCCACAATTAGGAGTGCCCCTTTAGAGCTTCCCCCGTAGACTGTCAAGATTAGAGTGCCCAGAGCAGTAGAGTGACCCACTAAGTGTACCCAGAGCAGGAGAGTGACCCAATCAGAGTGTCCAGAGTAGGAGAGTGACCCCCTACGTGTACCCAGAGCAGGAGAGTGACCCCCTAAGTGTACCCAGAGCAGGAGAGTGACCCCCTAAGTGTACCCAGAGCAGGGGAGGGACCCCCTAAGTGTACCCAGAGCAGGAGAGGGACCCCCTAAGTGTACCCAGAGCAGGAGAGGGACCCCCTAAGTGTACCCAGAGCAGGAGAGTGACCCCCTAAGTGTACCCAGAGAAGGAGTGTGACCCCCTAAGTGTACCCAGAGCAGGAGAGTGACCCTATCAAAGTAGCCAGAGCAGGAGAGTGACCTCCTAAGTGTACCCAGAGCAGGAGAGTGACCCCCTAAGTGTACCCAGAGCAGGAGAGTGACCCCCTCAGAGTGCCCAGAGCAGGAGAGTGACCTCCTAAGTTTGCCCAGAGCAGGAGAGTGACCCCCTCAGAGTGCCTAGAGCAGGAGAGTGACCCCCTAAGTGTGCCCAGAGCAGGAGAGTGACCCCCTAAGTGTGCCCAGAGCAGGAGAGTGACCCCCTCAGAGTGCCTAGAGCAGGAGGGTGACCCCCTCAGAGTGCCTAGAGCAGGAGGGTGACCCCCTCGGAGTGCCTAGAGCAGAAGGGTGACCCCTTCAGAGTGCCTAGAGAAGGAGGGTGACCCCCTCAGAGTCCCAAGAGCAGGAGGGTGACCCCCCTCAGAGTGCCTAGAGCAGGAGGGTGACCCCCTCAGAGTGCCTAGAGCAGGAGGGTGACCCCCTAATAGTGCCTAGAGCAGGAAGGTGACCCCCTCAGAGTGCCTAGAGCAGGAGGGTGACCCCCTCAGAGTGCCCATAGCAAGAGAGTGACCCCCTAAGTGAACCCAGAGCAGGAGAGTGACCCCCTAAGTGTACCCAGAGCAGGAGAGTGACCCCATCAAAGTACCCAGAGCAGGAGAGTGATCCCCCAAATGTACCCAGAGCAGGAGAGTGACCCCCTCAGAGTACCCAGAGCAGGAGAGTTACCCCCCTCAGAGTGCCCAGAGCAGGAGAGGGAGGGACACCCTAAGTGTACCTAGAGCAGGAGAGTGACCCCCTAAGTGTACCCAGAGAAGGAGAGTGACCCCCTCCATCCCTCCCTACAATGTATCCCTATCCCCACCCACCATCATCCATCCCTCTCCAGGATTCTGGCAGGGATGGGGAGTTCCCAGAGCAGGAGAGTGACCCCCCTAAGTGTACCCAGAGCAGGAGAGTGACTCCATAAATGTACCCAGAGCAGGAGTGTGACCCCCTAAGTGTACCCAAAGCAGGAGTGTGACCCCCTAAGTGTACCCAGAGCAGGAGAGTGACCCCATCAAAATAGCCAGAGCAGGAGAGTGACCCCCTCAGAGTGCCCAGAGCACGAGAGTGACCCCCTAAATGTGCCCTGAGCAGGAGAGTGACCCCCTAAATGTACCCAGAGCAAGAGAGTGACCCCCTAAATGTACCCAGAGCAGGAGAGTGACCCCCTAAGTGTACCCAGAGCAGGAGAGTGACCCTCTCAGAGTGCCTAGAGCAAGAGAGTGACCCCCTCAGAGTGCCTAGAGCAGGAAAGTGACCCCCTCAGAGTGCCTAGAGCAGGAGAGTGACCCCCCTCAGAGTGCCCAGAGCAGTAGAGGGAGGGACCCCCTAAGTGTACCTAGAGCAGGAGAGTGACCCCCTAAGTGTACCCAGAGAAGGAGAGTGACCCCCTCCATCCCTCCCTACAATGTATCCCTATCCCCGCCGAGCATCATTCATCCCTCTCCAGGATTCTGGCAGGGATGGGGAGTTCCCAGAGCAGGAGAGTGACCCCCTAAGTGTACCCAAAGCAGGAAAGTGACCCCCTAAGTGTGCCCAGAGCAAGAGAGTGACCCCCTCAGAGTGCGCATGTATCCTCTGTGTACCCTGGACATGTCTCTGGGCCTTCATCCCTTCTAATCTATCTCATGTATCCTCCGTGTACCCTGGACATGTCTCTGGGCCTCCATCCCTTATAATCTATCTCATGTATCCTCTGTGTACCCTGGACATGTCTCTGGGCCTTCATCCCTTCTAATCTATCTCATGTATCCTCTGTGTACCCTGGACATGTCTCTGGGCCTTCATCCCTTCTAATCTATCTCATGTATCCTCTGTGTACTTTGGACATGTCTCTGAGCCTTCATCCCTTATAATCTATCTCATATATCCTCTGTGTACCCTGGACATGTTTCTGGGCCTTCATCCCTTCTAATCTATCTCATGTATCCTCCGTGTACCCTAGACATGTCTCTGGGCCTTCATCCCTTCTAATCTATCTCATGTATCCTCCGTGTACCCTGGACATGCCTCTGGGCCTCCATCCCTTATAATCTATCTCATGTATCCTCTGTGTACCTTGGACATGTCTCTAGGCCTTCATCTCTTCTAATTTATCTCATGTATCCTCCGTCTTTCCTGGACATGTCTCTGGTCCTCCATCCCTTATAATCTATCTCATGTATCCTCTGTGTACCCTGGACATGTCTCTGGGCCTTCATCCCTTCTAATCTATCTCATGTATCCTCCGTGTACCCTGGACATGTCTCTGGGCCTCCATCCCTTATAATCTATCTCATGTATCCTCTGTGTACCCTGGACATGTCTCTGGGCCTCCATCCCTTATAATCTATCTCATGTATCCTCCGTGTACCTTGGACATGTCTCTGGGCCTCCCTCCCTTATAATCTATCTAATGTATCCTCCGTGTACCCTGGACATGTCTCTGGGCCTTCATCCCTTCTAATCTATCTCATGTATCCTCCGTGTACTCTGGACATGTCTCTGGGCCTTCATCCCTTATAATCTATCTCATGTATCCTTCGTGTACCCTGGACATGTCTCTGGGCCTTCATCCCTTCTAATCTATCTAATGTATCCTCCGTGTACCCTGGACATGTCTTTGTGCCTCCATCCCTTATAATCTATCTCATGTATCCTCCGTGTATCCTGGACATGTTTTAGGGCCTCCACCGCTTATAATCTATCTCATGTATCCTCTGTGTACCCTGGACATGTCTCTGGGCCTTCATCCCTTCTAATCTATCTCATGTATCCTCCGTGTACCTTGGACATGTCTCTGGGCCTTCATCCCTTCTAATCTATTACATGTATCCTCCGTGTACCCTGGACATGTCTCTGGGCCTTCATCCCTTATATACAGTCGTGTAGTGAGAGCACATCCATGTAGGGGAGCACCAAGTGGGTTAAAGTCCTGATAACAGCTGTCACAGGAGGGCCCTCACACAGGACACATGTCAGGCAGAACGGTGAGGTTGACACACACAGGGTGATCGGGCAGGACGGTGAGGTTGGCACACACAGGGGCAGGGAGGTGAGTTTGGCACACACAGGGTGATCAGGTTCCTGTTCTTGGTGGAGGTGGGTTCCCTGTCCTCAGGGGAGATGGAGTTCCTGTCCCCAGGTGAGATAGGATCCCAGTCCCCAGGTGAGAAGGGGTCCCAGTCCCCAGGTGAGAAGGTGTCCCAGTCCCCATGGGAGAAGGGGGTCTCAGTCCCCAGGGAAAATGGGTGTCCCTGTCCACAGGTGAGTGGTCTAGAGGGTCCCAGTCCCCAGGTGAGTGGTCTAGAGGGTCCTAAGTCCTCAGGGGAGATGGAGTGGGGTATGGGATGGTGTGGGGATATACCACTTGGTGACTTGGTCACTCACCATGACCAAGTCTGTAGGGCTCTCATTTATGGTCACCTGGGCTCCCTCCAGCAGCAGCACGGATGGGCGATCAGCATATCCCCAGGGAGCACAGCTATGGCTTGACATGTTCTATCTAAAGCACACTTGTCAAAAGAACAAAGAGTAAACAGAGATAAACTGTATGTCATTTTAATAGATTGCATGCTCTTGGGAACGGGATCTCTGGGCTTTCTTAAACTGCAGTGTAGGTCACTTACACATACATAGCTATTCAGGGCCCCGCCCCCCTCTGGAAGCACAGACCTTGGCCCTCCCGCTGGCACCGCTGTGTCAAACCAAGCTTCCCTGACAAATACACTGCTTATGCATGGCGCTTGCCCCCTTTCTCTAGAGCAGCCTAGGGGTGTGATGGGGGCGGGGCTGGATGCGGTGTTGCCGCTGATGTTATTAAGCCAGCGGAGTTCTCCCTTACGTCAGTGTTCCCTGTGGAGTTCTCTCTTACGTCAGTGTTCTCTTTCCGCGCGCTCCCGTGGCTTGCCTCTCGTCAAAAAATGCATACGACGAACGCCCAGTCGATACATCACGCCACAGAGAGCGAGGCAGAATCTTACATTAAAAGCGGAGGTTCACACAAAAATTTAACCTCCGCTTTTCGGAACCCGACCCCTCCGGTGACACATTTGGCACCATTCAGGGGGGAGGGGGGTGCAGATACCTTTCTAAGACAGGTATTTGCACCTACTTCCGGCGTAGACTCCCACGGGAGTCTACGCCCCCTCCCGTCCCCTCCCCCCGTGCTGTCTGCTGGGACACACAGGTCCCAGAGGCAGCGGGGACCAGTAAGGAAGCGCAGTGCGACTGGCACATGCGCAGTAGGGAACCAGGAAGTGAAGCCGCAACGCTTCACTTCCTGATTCCCTTACAGAGAATGGCGGTGGCAGCACCCGAGGACCGAGGGACAATTCAGTCTCGGGTGCCGACATCGCTGGACCCTGGGACAGGTGGGTGTCCTTATTTTAAAAGTCAGCAGCTGCAGTATTTGTAGCTGCTGACTTTTAAAAAAATTTTCGCGGGACTCACTCTTTAAGATTCTCTCCCTCCACACGCTCCCCGTGGCTTGCCTCTCGTCGGAAAATGCATATGACGAACTGTGCATGTGCAGTCGATACGTCACGCCAGCTGATCGGGAAATCAGCTGGAGTGATGTGACGTACTGCGCATGAGGGTCGGTCTACCCGGATCTTGTGTCTAAAATCCACCGGTACCGACCTGCCAAATTTGGGGTCTCTAGCTCAAAGTATGGAGGAGATATGGACTTCCAAAGGGGACCGACCCATGGTGCCCACCAAGGCCGAGGGGGCAGCGAGATCGGAACCGGTCCCTTGGTGCCCCATGGCCGGTCTGAACTTTTCGCTTTACCGGTCCATATCTCTGGAACCGTAGGTCACAGGAACTTCAAACTTGGTAGTTGGGGGTTCATAGAGGCCCCCTAGCTGCAGGCCAAATTTGAGGTCTCTGGAACGAAAGGTGCCCGAAATGACTTTTCTGAAAACCACCATGCATGCTTTGTGTCGACCTAACTTTCAAACTCAAGCATTTTTTGGGCTCCAGGAAAGTCATCTTCCGAACCGTTTGAGCTAGGAGTCCGATTTTTGGATATGTTGTAGATCTAGATCCCATGAGCCGGCACACCCAATTTGGGGTTCCGAAGATACGAGCCCTCAAAGTCATCCGACCGGTAGACGCCAGAACCTAAGTCTGAATTTTCTGAGTAGCAGAACCGGTTTTACCGCCCTAGGGGTTCCGTCTTTGGGAGATGGTTACGGGCCAACCTAAGAACCCCAAATTTGGACCACGTGTAGGGCATCGTCTCCCCTACAAGTGTGCCAAGTTTGGTGTTCCTAACCCCAACCGCCAAGGAAATATCAGCCCTCCAATTTGACTGAGTTTCCCGTAGACTCCAATGTTAAACGTGCGGTTTCTACCGGTTGACCTTTTGGGGTGCCACCGGCCCGCCAAACATTCCCTGGACCCCAAACTTGGCCAGTGAGTACCTGAAGAGCATCCCCACAGCCTCCCGGTGTCGGTGTATTTTTAAGACCCATAGAACCGGAGAGCGCCACGCATATCTTTGCCGGTGTTTTGTGAGGGGTCCACTGGTCCCCGAAAGTGGAGGGGGGTGCCATTCTGTAGAAAAGGCCTGAAATATTCAAATGAGACCTACCGGAGCCTTCCCCGGTGAACCAGGTCCAAGCTACACCATTTCAAAGTGCCATTTTCCGGTTACCGGAGGGTTCCCTTTGGGGTACCGGCCCCGGTTCTGTGTAGGGGTACCCATAGAGTTTCTCTACATCACCCCCAAGCTTTGTAATTTTGTGACCCATGGTCAGAGAGCACCGGTACCGTGAAGACGGTCAACATTGTGGCCCCGGTAAATCCCGAACCTCAAAATTTTTATGAGGTGCAGCTGTGCTATCTGGGAAGAAGGGGTGCAAATTTAGTGTTGCTAGCCCATTCGGTCGTCGAATGGTTGAGCGATAAGTGAAATTCGCCACAATTTGGCCTGATTTTCCCATAGACTCCCATGTTAAGTGAGGGGCCTACTTTGGGGAGTCGGTACCGGCCTTCCTTTGGTTCCCTGGACCCAAAATTTCTTACACGTGTAGCCATGCCCCCCCCTACAAGTGTGCCAAGTTTAGTGTGATTTGACTCGGTGGGTCCCCGGAAACCGGAGCTCAAACTTGCCCCAATATCGGCAGTTTTTCCCCTAGGCGGCAAAGTGAAGCGAGGGGTGCTGTCTTTGGGAGACGGTTATGGACCAACCGTAGGGTCTAGGAATCCCAAATTTGGATCACAAGTAGTGCATCGTCTTCCCTACAAGTGTGCCATGTTTGGTGTTCCTAACCCCAACAGCCGAGGACATATCAGCCCCCAAATTTGACTGAGTTTCCCATAGACTCCAATGTTAAACGTGCGGTTTCTACCGGTTGACCTTTTGGGGTGCCACTGGCCCGCCAAACGTTCCCTGGACCCCAAACTTGGCCAGTGAGTACCCGAAGAGCATCCCCAAAGCCTCAAAGTGTCTGTGTATTTTTAAGACCCATAGAACCAGAGAGCGCTGCGCACGTCTTTGCCGGTGTTGTGTGAGGGGGCAACCAGTCCCCGAAAGTCGAGGGGGGTGCCATACGGTGGAAAAGGCTTGAAATAATATAATGAGACCCCCCTGAGCTTTCTAGGGTTAACCGGATCCGAGCTACACCGTTTCAAAGTGCTATTTTCCGGTTACCGGAGGGTTCTGGTTGGGGTACCGGGCCCCGGTTCGGTGTGGGGGTACCCATAGAGTGCTTCTACATCACCCCCAAGTTTTGTAATTTTGTGACCCATGATCAGGGAGCACCGGTACCATGAAGACCCCCGGTAAAAGGTCCTCCAACCTCCAAATTTTTATGAGGTGTAGCTGTGATATCTGGGAAAAAGGGGTGCAAGTTTGGTTTCGCTAGCTCATTCGGTCGTCGAATGGTTGAGCGATACGTGAAATCCGCCACAATTTGGCCTGGTTCCCCTATAGACTCCCATGTTAGGTGAGGGGCCTACTTTGGGGAGTCAGTACTGGCCTTTCTTCGGTTCCCTGGAGCCGAAATTTATTGCACGTATAGCCATGGCTCTCCACTACAAGTGTGCCAAGTTTGGTGTGATTTGACCCTGTGGGTCCCTGGAAACCGGAGCTCAAAGTCGCCCCAATATCGGCAGTTTTTCCCCTAGGCGGCAAAGTGAAGCGAGGGGTGCCGTCTTTGGGAGACGGTTACGGGCCAACCGTAGGGTCTCCCCTACAAGTGTGCCATGTTTGGTGTTCCTAACCCCAACAGCCAAGGAAATATCATCCCACCAAGTTAACCAAGTTTACCATAGACTCCAATGTTAAACGTGCGGTTTCTACCAGTTGACCTTTTGGGGAGCCACCGGCCCGCCAAACGTTCCCTGAACCCCAAACTTGGCCAATGCATACCCGAAGAGCATCCCCACAGCCTCCCGGTGTCAGTGTATTTTTAAGACCCATAGAACCAGAGAGCACTACGCACGTCTTTGCCGGTGTTGTGTGAGGGGGCCACCAGTCCCGAAAGCGGAGGGGGTGCCATTCTGTAGAAAAGGCCTGAAATATTCAAATAAGACCTACCGGAGCCTTCCCCGGTGAACCGGGTCCGAGCTACACCATTTCAAAGTGCCATTTTCCGGTTACCGGAAGGTTCCGGTTGGGGTTCTGGGCCCCAGTTCGGTGTGGGGGTACCCATAGAGTGTCTCTACATCACCCTTAAGTTTTGTAATTTTGTGACCCATGGTCAGAGAGCACCGGTACCGTGAAGATGGTCAACATTGTGGCCCCGGTAAAGGGTCCCCGAAACGCCACATTTTTATGAGGTGTAGCTGTGATATCTGGGAAAAAGGGGTGCAAGTTTGGTGTCGCTAGGCAATTTGGTCATCGAATGGTTGAGCGAAAAGTGAAATCCGCCACAATTGTGCCTGGTTTCCCCATAGACTCCCATGTTAAGTGAGGGGCCTATTTTGCGGAGTCAGTACCGGCCTTTCTTCGGTTCCCTGGAGCCGAAATTTATTGCACGTATAGCCATGGCTCTCCACTACAAGTGTGCCAAGTTTGGTGTGATTTGACCCTGTGGGTCCCTGGAAACCAGAGCTCAAAGTCGCCCCAATATTGGCAGTTTTTCCCCTAGGCGGCAAAGTGAAGCGAGTGGTGCCGTCTTTGGGAGACGGTTACGGGCCAACCGTAGGGTCTCCCCTACAAGTGTGCCATGTTTGGTGTTCCTAACCCCAATAGCCAAGGAAATATCCCACCAAGTTAACCAAGTTTACCATAGACTCCAATGTTAAACGTGCGGTTTCTACCAGTTGACCTTTTGGGGAGCCACCGGCCCGCCAAACGTTCCCTGAACCCCAAACTTGGCCAATGCATACCCGAAGAGCATCCCCACAGCCTCCCGGTGTCAGTGTATTTTTAAGACCCATAGAACCAGAGAGCACTACGCACGTCTTTGCCGGTGTTGTGTGAGGGGGCCACCAGTCCCCGAAAGTGGAGGGGGTGCCATTCTGTAGAAAAGGCCTGAAATATTCAAATAAGACCTACCCGAGCCTTCCCCGGTGAACCGGGTCCGAGCTACACCATTTCAAAGTGCCATTTTCCGGTTACCGGAAGGTTCCGGTTGGGGTTCTGGGCCCCAGTTCGGTGTGGGGGTACCCATAGAGTGTCTCTACATCACCCTTAAGTTTTGTAATTTTGTGACCCATGGTCAGAGAGCACCGGTACCGTGAAGATGGTCAACATTGTGGCCCCGGTAAAGGGTCCCCGAAATGCCACATTTTTATGAGGTGTAGCTGTGATATCTGGGAAAAAGGGGTGCAAGTTTGGTGTCGCTAGGCAATTTGGTCATCGAATGGTTGAGCGAAAAGTGAAATCCGCCACAATTGTGCCTGGTTTCCCCATAGACTCCCATGTTAAGTGAGGGGCCTATTTTGCGGAGTCGGTACTGGCCTTCCTTCGGTTCCCTGGACCCGAAATTTATTGCACGTATAGCCATGGCTCTCCACTACAAGTGTGCCAAGTTTGGTGTGATTTGACCCTGTGGGTCCCTGGAAACCAGAGCTCAAAGTCGCCCCAATATTGGCAGTTTTCCCCTAGGCGGCAAAGTGAAGCGAGGGGTGCCGTCTTTGGGAGACGGTTACGGGCCAACCGTAGGGTCTCCCCTACAAGTGTGCCATGTTTGGTGTTCCTAACCCCAATAGCCAAGGAAATATCCCACCAAGTTAACCAAGTTTACCATAGACTCCAATGTTAAACGTGCGGTTTCTACCAGTTGACCTTTTGGGGAGCCACCGGCCCGCCAAACGTTCCCTGAACCCCAAACTTGGCCAATGCATACCCGAAGAGCATCCCCACAGCCTCCCGGTGTCAGTGTATTTTTAAGACCCATAGAACCAGAGAGCACTACGCACGTCTTTGCCGGTGTTGTGTGAGGGGGCCACCAGTCCCCGAAAGTGGAGGGGGTGCCATTCTGTAGAAAAGGCCTGAAATATTCAAATAAGACCTACCCGAGCCTTCCCCGGTGAACCGGGTCCGAGCTACACCATTTCAAAGTGCCATTTTCCGGTTACCGGAAGGTTCCGGTTGGGGTTCTGGGCCCCAGTTCGGTGTGGGGGTACCCATAGAGTGTCTCTACATCACCCTTAAGTTTTGTAATTTTGTGACCCATGGTCAGAGAGCACCGGTACCGTGAAGATGGTCAACATTGTGGCCCCGGTAAAGGGTCCCCGAAACGCCACATTTTTATGAGGTGTAGCTGTGATATCTGGGAAAAAGGGGTGCAAGTTTGGTGTCGCTAGGCAATTTGGTCATCGAATGGTTGAGCGAAAAGTGAAATCCGCCACAATTGTGCCTGGTTTCCCCATAGACTCCCATGTTAAGTGAGGGGCCTATTTTGCGGAGTCGGTACTGGCCTTCCTTCGGTTCCCTGGACCCGAAATTTATTGCAGATGTAGCCATGGCTCTCCCCTACAAGTGTGCCAAATTTGGTGGGATTTGACCTGGTGAATCTCCGGAAACTGGAGCTCAAAGTCGCCCGTTTTTTCCCCCAGGCGGAAAAATGAAGCGAGTGGCCCACTTTGGGGAGTCGGTACCAGCTGCCCTTCGGATCCCTGGACCCGAAATTTCTTCCACCTGCAGCCATGGGTGTTCCCTACAAGTGTGCCAAGCTTGGTGGGTTTTCAAAAAGCTTAAAGTATCTCCTCTAGCCTGTCCAACACTGTGCCTCTCCACTGTTTTCTGTTCCTCCCGTCGGAAAATGCATCCGACGAACTGCGCATGTGCAGTCTTACGTCATGCCAGCTGATAGGGAAATCAGCTGGTGTGACGTAGTGGAGGCATTATTCGACGGGAGGCACTAATCGACAAGACACCGGGACTCGCTGAAGATCAGCGGCTTATGCGGCCAGAGCTGCATTATCCCTCCTCTATATGAAAGAGTCCCCAGACTTTTTTTTTCACACAGAGCACACAGGTAAATATGTATTTAAAAGAATTCCATGACATATATTGGAAATTCAAGTGTGTAGATTTTGGGGGTGCTTTGAGGGTGCTTAAACAATTTTTGAGGGTGCTTTAGCACACCCAAGCACCCACCTGGCGCCGCCCCTGCGAATAAGGGACCATGTTTCTTTGATACATAAAAAAAGAATGGAAACTCCGATTAGTCGGCATATTGGGTTACATCACAATTTTGACAGTAGTAAAATGCATTTTTTTGCCTTAGAGCATATCCCTCCTGGTGACAGAGGAGGAGATTATGACAGGTTACTTCTACAAAAAGAGGCACGCTGGATACATGAATTATCAGCTTTAAAATATCCTGGCCTCAATTATGCATTCAGCTTTAAACCTTTTCTCTAACATTAAACAATTTATCTAAATTAATTTTTCATCATTTTTGTTTTGTACTCATTTCTTTTTCTCAAACATATTTGTTATTGTAGTATTGTCAATAAAAATTTCTTTGTATATTTATATGTCATGTGCTCTTCCCGTTGTATTGGACACTATTTTCTTACAGGCTATCCTCCAATTTGGTTTCATCATTCTATTTCAAATTGATTTAAATAATTTTTGTTAAACAACAGTATCAATCAGGCATCACCCTCACTTATCTGCTTCCTCGTCCCTTTATTTTTGGCTCACACGGACACCAGGGGCACCTGGAGAAGGGGGCGAATAATCAATCGCCCTGTCTCTGGGGGCCCTATAGGTGTCAGTCCCTGATATGGCTATATTGTGGACAATATGAATACATCTACATATCATATGCCATGTGCCATCTCTATAACGATTGACATTATTATTTATTTATTTTTCTTTTCCCTCTTATAGGCCGGCGCCAGTGGCCCCTTCTCGGAAATCGATTTTTTCATCTTGTTTGGTTTTTGTGTGTTTTTTCCCTTTTTTAAGATGGTGATTTCAGCTTCTGCCGTCTTAAGGACGTGCCCTGCTTGATTTAATCTTTGGCGCATGCGCATTGTAGACTCTGACGCAGTGAGCGTCATTCTACGATTGCCTCCGCCCCTTTGCTTGTCCACACGCCCTTCAGGGGTTCCTTACTATACGTCCGCATCCCGGCAGTGACGTTAGACGCCGCCGGGATGGAAGCACTATAAGAATGAGGCATGATGCCGCCATAGGCTGTCTGTCCTAGGAAGAGATCATATCTCTCCCACCATATGCCTGTTTGAATTTACATTGTTGGTAAGTGTCTCATTTATGGCTCTATATGACTCCCTGATGGGCTACTTACATTGATTCATCTGACTGGGGACTCTTGTTGTGTTTTGTCCTTCAGCTATATCTTTATATATACACATCCATCGTTGATTCAACATTATTTTCTTCCTTTTTATTTTTGCAATGAGGATTTTTCACCCCTAGCAAAAAGCTTCTTGATTGAAGGTAATCTCTATAAAAACAGGGTGTGTAGACTTCATGTCCCCCTCTGTGTATTAATTATCTATGCCGTTTCTCATATATATTTTTTTTGTCCTTTCTATTAAGGATATACCATATTCTATGTCCTTCTGTGGCCAATTTGGACGGATGTTTTTATTTGAGAGACCTACGTGATACCTATGTATTACTCATATTATTCATCAGCAATATTTTTATTCAATACAATTCACATTTAACCTTTGGCAGCCTGGTAAGATTATAAAACTTGATCAATTGATGTGACGCTTGATTGATTTTTCTAATTTTCCTGACTTATTTTGTTTGTTATAAGTCCATGTATGATAAAGTATCCATGTAAACTCATTTTCATGTTGTGTAAAACTTTTTTATTTATGATATCTCATCCATGTTCTCTTATTTTCTTTAGTACTCCTTAATATATACCAAAACTCCTGAAGAAGCTCCCAATGAGCGAAACATGTAGAGTGGTGTTCCGTTCAGTGGTATTTCTCTGATTGCTTGCCTATTTTGAGATGTGGATATTGATATACATATATATTTTTTAAACTATGTTGTGTAAATTATATCAATTGTAATAAAAAAATTTTTATGGATAAATCATACATGTTTATTTACCCTATCTATTACTAATATACAAGCACCTTAAAAGTCCCGGGGTTTTCTCAACCCCTTTTTCCCCCTTTTTCTTTTTGCATACTATTATTTGTTACCTTGTCCCATACTACACTTCCAAATCTCCTCCAAATCTTGGATAAGTTTGCTCTGGTCTCAGGCTTGGAGGTTAATCAAACCAAATCCAAGGCCCTCAATGTGTCTCTCCCGCAGGCTGAGCTCAACCTCCTTCAAGAGAACTTCCCATTCATATGGTCCACGTCTTCGATACCCTATCTTGGGATTAAATTGACTAATACCCCAACTAACCTCTTCCATGCAAATTATCTTCCAATGTTAACCCATTTGACTTCTCTACTTAACTCCTGGCAACCCCTGTGTGTCTCCTGGCTCGGGCGGGTTGCGGTTGTAAACATGTCTTTATTGCCTAAGCTCTTATATCTCTATAGATTCCTCCCGGTCGCGGTCCCTCCCTACTTCCATCGGGTCATACAGAATCGAGTCTTTAAATATATCTGGAATTCCATGAGACCCAGGGTCTCAAGACCTATTCTACTTCGTAGCAAACTCAGCGGAGGCCTTGGTATACCCAATTTTCTTCATTATTATCATGCAGCCCAACTGGCCCAAGTCACACTCTATCATGCAAAAGCCGAAACGCCGATATGGGTCAGTTTAGAAGCAATAGATCTTCATCCTCTTATAGTGACCAACTTACTATGGCTACCCCCCTCAGCGCGTGGCTCTATAACCAACCCCATAACACAACATTCCCTCAAACTCTGGGACAAACTACGAAACCCTTTTAAATTGATGTCACCGCACTCAGCGCTGCTTTCCTTTCTAGGTCACCCTCACTTCTACTCCGAACCTACCTCATTTCAGGCCTGGTCTCAGGCTGGTCTGAGTCGCATGTATGATCTGTTTAATGGCGACACCATTAAAGCATTTCCAGTGCTACAAGAGCAAGCTCAACTTCCTCATAAGGAATGTTTTTGATATCTTCAAATTGCTCACTTTGCTCAAACAATTATAGGATCTTGCACAGGGCTGGACAATTTAACTATGTTCGAGGCTATATGCGACACAAACCCATACACTCCAGGTATCATCTCTCACCTCTATACTCAACTCACGTCCCCCCCAGTATCTCTCCCTTCATATGCTCTACAGTGGTCCAAAGATCTAGCAATTGACCACAATGCTGAGGACTGGACGAACATATGGACCATCACAAAAAACTCGTCCCAAAATGTTGTTGCATCAGAAGCAAATTATAAAGTCCTGATGCAATGGTACCTGGTCCCGGCCAGAATTGCTAAGTACCAGCCGAGTTACCCTCCGAATTGCTTCCGTGGTTGCAGTGAAAGGGGCACACACGCACATATTTGGTGGACTTGTTCGATTGTACAACGCTTCTGGGTGACAATATTTCAAATGGCCACTACATTGCTTCGAGATAAACTAGACCCAGACCCATCGATAGCCTTACTAAATTACATCCCACAGGATTTTACCAGAGCACAACTACGCCTTCTCCTTCAACTCTCCACGGCGGCCAAGCAGACAATCGCTAAGGCTTGGAAAACACCGACCCTAAATATAGCTGAAGTGAAAAATAGGGTCACCCAGGCCATGATACATAGCAAGATTGAAGCCACAATCTTAGATAGGATTCCCCAGCATCTCAAAATTTGGCGCCCATGGATAGACTATTTCCTATCCCCTGACTTTGACAAGCACCTCTTAGAACCCTAACTACACCCTGACCCTGGGTTATAATGTTGCTGTGTGACTTGGGCCCGTGCGGACCACTCGACCAACATACCCCCAACTAACCTCTTCTTCTTTCTCCCCTGCTCTCTTTCTTCTAGACTCCCCACCCTTCTCACTAACCCTCCTCCCTTAATTAATGTTTACCTCCGGTAACATATCCTGTACAATATGTTCGTTGACATTGTGATCGCCTCCATACAGACTAATACCTGTAACCACTCCTCTTATGTCGAAGGGCACTTCCCCTTTCTTATGATAGCAACTACAACTCTACTAGATTAAGTGGTCTAGTTTAGCTCAATCTAACTTGTACCCTCCTCCCCTATATGTTTTCACTATATTACTTAATTGAAATATACTCTGTCAATTGTATTTACACTAACCTAAACTGCATTGTCTGTAACTATTGATTGTTACCAATAAAACTTTTTGAAAAGAAAAATGTCATTTTGAGCAGGGACTGTTGTAAACACGCGCCACTTTACAGGCATACTATAGACACCCCCAGGCACGATATTTAAAGGAATATTTCACTTTTATTTTTTCACTTTAAGCATCATTAAAATCACTGCTACCGAAAAAACTGACGTTTTTAAAACTTTTTTTTGCATTGATACATGTACACTGGGGCAGGACCCGGGTCCCCAAACCCTATTAAGGACAATAACTTGCATATTAGCCTTTAAAATTCGCACTTTTGATTTCTCACGTTCGAGTCCCATAGACTTTAACAGGGTTCGAAAGTTCGTGCAAACTGATGCGAACTGAACCGGGGGGTGTTCAGCTCATCCCTAGTCATAGGTAGAATCCTTGACTTTCTGCAGATGGGGTTAGAAATAAAGCTGGCCTTGAGTACTTTTCAAAGGACAGGTCTCGACCTTATCGGTATTATTTCAACGACCACTTGCTTCGCATTCTTTGGTTCGTAGCTTTATTCAGGAGGTAACGTGGCTTAATCCTCCGGTTAGGTCACCCCTGAACCCTTGGGACTTGAATTTGGTTCTGTCTGCATTACAAAAACAGCCTTTTTTGAGCTGATACAACATATTCCCTTGGTCCTTTTTGATAAGGAAACTAGTTTTTCTGGTAACCATATCTTCTGCAAGAAGGGTATCAGAGTTGGCTGCTCTTTCTTGTAAAGAGCCATATTATTATTCACAAGGATAAGGTAGTATTGCGTCCTCATCCTAACTTTCTACCAAAGGTAGTGTCAGATTTTTATCTAAACCAGGATATTGTTCTACCTTCATTTTTTCCAGAACCCTGTTCTATGGAAGAAAAATCACTACATTCTCTTGATGTGGTGAGAGCAGTCAAAGTCTACTTAAAGGGACTGCTCAGATTCGGAAAACGGATGTTTTGTTTGTGTTGCCTGAAGGTCCTAAAAGAGGACAGGCAGCATCGAAATCTACTATTTCTAAATGGATTCGACAAGTAATCGTTCAAGTTTATGGTTTAAAAAGGGTAGATTCCACCAGGACTGTTAGTGCTTTGTGGGCAGTGCATCACCAAGCCTCCATGGCTCAAATCTGCAAGGCCGCAACTTGGTCTTCAATCCATACATTTACCAGATTCTATCAGGTGGATGTAAAAAGGCATGAGGATATCGCCTTTGGGCGTGGTGTGCTGCAGGCAGCAGTATAACTCCTCTAATCTCATGGTGCTCTACTTTTGTTGTGTCTCCCTCCCCTCAGTTGGCATTGCTCTGGGACATCCCACATAGTAATTACTATGGCTCTGTGTCCCGTGATGTACGATTAAGAAAATAGATTTTTATAACAGCTTACCTGTAAAATCCTTTTCTTTGAAGTACATCACTGGACACAAGCCCCCCCCCTCTTTCTGGTATACACGTGTATTGCTTTGCTACAAAACTGAGGTACTCCCTGTATGGGAGGGGTTATATATAGGGAGGCAACTTCCTGTTTAGTGTATGCCAGTGTCCATCACTTGAAGGTGGCCTATAACCCACATAGTAATTACTATGGCTCTGTGTCCTGTGATGTACTTCAAAGAAAAGGATTTTACAGGTAAGCTGTTATAAAAATCCTATTTTTGCAGGCTCTAACAAGTTTTCTTCCTTGTATTTGGCTCCATCAATCTTCCCATCAACTCTGACCAGCTTCCCTGTCCCTGCTGAAGAAAAGTATCCCCACAAGAGAATGATCCTACCACCATGTTTCACAGTGTGGATGGTGTGTTCGTTTTCCACCACACATAGTATTTGGCTTTTAGGCCAAAAAGTTCAATTTTGGTCTCTTCTGACCAGAGCACCTTCTTTCACATGTTTGCTGTGTCCCCTACATGGCTTCTCACAAACTGCAAACAGGACTTCTTATGGCTTTCTTTAAACAATGGCTTTCTTCTTGCCACTCTTCCATAAAGGCCAGATTTGTGAAGTGCAGGACTAATAGTTGTCCTGTGGACAGATTCTCCCATCTGAGCTGTGGATCTCTGCAACTCCTCCAGAGTTACCATGGGCCTCTTGGCTGCTTCTCTGAATAATGCTCTCCTTGCCCGGCCTGTCAGTTTAGGTGGACGGCCATGTCTTGGTAGGTTTGCTGTTGTGCCATACGCTTTCCATTTCGGCTAATTGATTGAACAGTGCTCATAGCATGTTCATAGCTTGGGATATTTTTTTTATAACCTAACCCTGCTTTAAACTTCTTCACAACTTTATCTCTGACCTGTCTGGTGTGTTCATTGCCTTCATGATGCTGTTTGTTCACTAAGGTTCTCTAACAAACCTCTGAGGGCTTCTCAGAACAGCTGTATTTATACTGAGATTAACTTACACACAGGTGGACTCTATTTACTGGGAATATGTGCAGCGTTAATGTGAAACAGTCACTGTATAAACACAGGAACTGAAAACCAATAGACTATTGATTTCTAATGACTTGTGCGTGACTTTACATCACACATGAATATAGTGTAATAATCATATAGGAATCGTAACCAAACTTAAAGCGGAGTTCCACCCAAAAATGGAACTTCCGCTGATCGGACTCCTCCCCCAAGGCTTCACTTCCTGATTCCCTTACCGAAGATGGCGGCGCCTCCACCCGAGGGCTGAGGGACAGATTGGCTTCGGGTGAGGATATCGAAAGGCACCCTGGACAGGTAAGTGTTCATATTTTCAAAGTCAGCAGCTGCAGTAATTTTGGCGAAACGCCGCTTTAATGTGTCCATAATTGTGAAAAACAAGTACATAGTCCACAAAGTGAAAAATAAGTGAAGTGATCCAAATAAAGGGATGAAATCCTTTATGGCATTGATACAAATGGAAAAATGGGTGAGTATAGAAGGTAACCGCCACAATTTTTGAGAAAGCTTACCAGAACTATCGGACTCAAAAGAGCGTACGCCCTATGAGTCTTCAAGGCCTGTGGTGTAAACACACCAATAGATTGGAACATCCACGTCTCTAACTTATGGCCAGAATGAGAGATTATCCCTCCGTCCCTCGGATGGCTTGAAGTAACAGTACTCAGATGTGGCAGATATTCTCAAACTAAAGTGGCCCAAATCTTCTTCATACACTCATACGGTACAGCCAGAAAGGAAACAAATACTCCACATAGTGTAAAACCGTAGGTGTAAGGGGGGGAGTTATTAAAAATTAAATACACTAACATTTGGATGGATAAAAAGCGCTTGTAGAAGTAACAGTATGGGTAACGCAATGGCTTCAGCAAGGCTCGTCCCGACGCGTTTTGTCTAAAGAGACATCATCTGGGGTGATCAATGCTGATGCCATTACGTTATCCATACTATTACTGCTACTCCTACAAGCGCTTTTTATCCATCCAAATGTAAGTGTATTTCATTTTTAATAAATCGCAAGTAGCATGAATCCCTCACGTTGCAGTAGCACACACAGTGCATTCACAGCATACAAGAATGTGAATGGGGCCCAACACTTTGTTTTAATTAGAAAAGACCTGTCCCCTGTAGGCATGTTTTAGAGAAGAAAAATAAAATACGATATACCTGTGCTCCAATCCAAACAGCTTATACATATACAGGATATAACCCATCAGGTGCTAAAGGAATGTTAACACTAAAAATTCTAAATGAACCCTCTGCACACTGCTATACACTTTTTCTGTTAAAGTTTGTATAAAAGGAGGGATATTTAGTTCACATACATTGCACACTGCAATACATGTTTAAGCCGGCCAACTTCGTCAAAGTAATCCCTCTCTGGCCAGTTTTTTTTTTTTTGGCTGAACTAGATGGACTTTTGTCTTAATTTAACCTGACTATGAGATTGCACTATGAGATGGGCGATCAGATACTCCCTGGATCAACATTCAGTAGTGCTGATCCAGAAGAAGGCAAAAACCCTATTAAAGCATGGTCCAATTGGCTCCAACAGGGAAAAAATTCCTTCTTGACCCCCTTAGACTACATTTGGACTGGGTATTTTTCTGTTCACGCAGTGCACTTTGTGTGCGTCCAGCAACGATCACCACAGATAATCGTTGGCTGCATGAACATCCATCTCAGTAATGTAATGTAATGTAATGTAATGTAATGTATTGTGCTCTGCTGTGCCCCCCCCCACAGTAATGTAATGTGCTGTGCTGTACCCCCCAGTAATGTAAGGTGCAGTGCATTACCCCCCCAGTAATGTACTGCACCATGCTGTGCCCCCTAGTAATTAAGGTGTCCCCCCAGTAATGTAATGTCCCCCCCAATAATGTAAGGTGCAGTGCATTACCCCCCCAGTAATGTACTGCACTTTGCTGTGTCCCCCCCCCCAGTAATGTAATGTGTTCTGCTGTGACTACCAAGTGGTGTACTGTGCTGCGTCGCTCTCTGTCCTCTTCCCACGGCGTACCTCCGTCCTCTTCCCTCAAGGTCCCTCTGTGTCTTCTCCCACGGCGTCCCTCTTTGCCTCCTCCCACGGCGTCCCTCTTTGCCTCCTCCCACGGCTTCCCTCTTTGCCTCCTCCCACGGCGTCCCCATCTGTCCTCTTCCCACGGCGTACCTCCGTCCTCTTCCCTCAAGGTCCCTCTGTGTCTTCTCCCACGGCGTCCCTCTTTGCCTCCTCCCACGGCGTCCCTCTTTGCCTCCTCCCACGGCGTCCCTCTTTGCCTCCTCCCACGGCGTCCCCATCTGTCCTCTTCCCACGGCGTACCTCCGTCCTCTTCCCTCAAGGTCCCTCTGTGTCTTCTCCCACGGCGTCCCTCTTTGCCTCCTCCCACGGCATCCCTCTTTGCCTCCTCTCACGGCGTCCCTCTTTGCCTCCTCCCACGGCGTCCCCATCTGTCCTCTTCCCACGGCGTACCTCCGTCCTCTTCCCTCAAGGTCCCTCTGTGTCTTCTCCCACGGCGTCCCTCTTTGCCTCCTCCCACGGCGTCCCTCTTTGCCTCCTCCCACGGCGTCCCCATCTGTCCTCTTCCCACTATACACAGTACCATTCCTACACTCTGGTTTGAACGACTGTGAGGAAATCACTGCTTGCTTTTGTGTCTAGTTTTTAACACTTCAGGCTGAAAGAGAGATATAAATAAACAAATGAAATATGAGGAAATACAATAGTTAAAAGAACAAATTATTTTGGAATTATGAATAGGTTAAGACTAAATAGGTGACTGTTGAGTCCATCATCAGTCTTTAGTATAACCCTTTCAATCTTTTAGAGTACTTACAAACAATGCTTTCCCTATAGGAGGAATCGGGGTGCCTGTCCTTATAGGAGGAGCCGGTGTGCCTGTCCTTATAGGAGGAGCCGGTGTGCCTGTCCCTATAGGAGGAGCCGGTGTGCCTGTCCTTATAGGAGGAGCCGGTGTGCCTGTCCTTATAGGAGGAGCCGGTGTGCCTGTCCTTATAGGAGGAGCCGGTGTGCCTGTCCTTATAGGAGGAGCCGGTGTGCCCTTTGTAAGAGCGCCAAAACGCTTCTGCAGGTTGGTGATGGTGGGAAAAATCCTGTTAGGAAAAGGAGATATGAGTTTAGCTGAGATCAGTTTTCATACGGTACTTTCTTATAGCTGACAGTTTTATAAAACATCACACCCAATATCAATCCATATTCGGATATCACCTGCCACAATGGGGAAGGGCCAGGCAATGTAGCACTCATTGTGTTATCATTTCCCTGTGTGTTGGACACCAATTGTTCCCTTTTATATGGAGAAATGTAAAGAAATGTCCCACCTCTGTCCATTGGTTGGGCCACAATATACATTTGGCAGGTACCAGCATTTTGCTGGACAGATATCTCACCACCTGTGATTTTGGTGTCTTTCTATGGATACCCTTGTGTACCCCCTCATTGCTTCTTATGGCTAATATGAGTTCTTTATGGAATAGAAAAGTTGCTTATTACCTGCCCTTAACTTCTCTCATCCAGAGAGTGTTAAGCAGGCCATAGATAGAAAAACGAATGATTGCTCAAATAAAAATAAAAATTTCTGTTTGATTTAAAATGCATTGGTCCCATCATTGTCTTGGGATTTGTGTAGCAAAATTGCAACATGTTCTGGATTGTTTTCTAAAAAGTCTTTTGTTGAGATCGATATCCTCATAGACGTCACACACTTGACAGGCTTTTGCGCATTACATTTACATTTTTTTTTTCTCAAACGAGTTCCCTATTAACAATAAGCAAATCGTTTGTTCGATCCTTCTAACCCTTCCACATTTAATCCAATAAGAAAAAAGTTTGGGGCTATACATAGACCTTAACTACCAATATAGTGGGTAATAGGATTATGGAGGGAAACCCTCACAAACTTGGGTTAGATTCAAACCCATAATCCTAATGCGGCAGGCAAGGCTGCTAATCACAATAGTCACACTGGTTGGCACAGGTGCTTAGCATTCTTAGTGTATATAAATTGTACCTTCAACCAAAAATAACACTAATGCCGCGTACGCATGACCGGTTTTGCCGTCGGAATAAACTCCGAAGGTTTCTCCGACAGAATTCCATTCAAGCGGTCTTGCCTACACACGGTCAAACCAAAGTCTGACCAAAGTCCAGCCGCCCAGAATGTGGTGACGTACAACACTTACGACGGGACTAGAAAAAGGAAGTGCAATAGCCACTAGCCAATAGCTTCCGTCTCGTACTTGCTTCAGAGCATGCGTCGTTTTTGGTCCGTCGGAACAGCATACAGACGATCGGTTTTCCCGATAGGAATTGGTTTTGTCGGAAATATTTAGAACATGTTCCATTTCTAGGTCCATCAGAATTTTTGAAATAAAAAGTCCTATGAGGCCTACACACATCGGAATAGACGATGAAAAGCTTCCGTCTGACTTTTTCTGTCGGACATTCCGCTCGTGTGTATGCGGCTTTAGTGGTCTATTTATTTAAAGAATTTTGATGGCCGAATATCATGAGACAAATTTTGATTGTAATTTGCTAAATACATTGATTTCCTACCTAATGCGGTAGTTTTCTTGAAATACCTCAATCAGGAAAATACCACATTATGGCCACAAGATGGTGATGATCATAGGAAGTCACTCTATAAAGCAAAATTCAATCAGACTTTGTCACATCTGGGTGAATATCACAAGCAATTTTTTTTAATAGATAGACCCCAAAGCATTATTCTCCTCCAGCCAATTATGCAACTGTATTTTGTTCAGGGAGCAAGTGCCTTTTTTATGCTGCTCGCCCCCACTCCCTCATTCCACGCCTAGGCGAGGGTACAGTACTCTAGGCCCACCTGCAGCCTCCTGGGATACACATCATACATCCCAGGAAGCTACAGGACCATTCTCCATGCATTCTATGATCTCACACATGTGCAGTATTTAGCCTGCTGTGAGGGATCAGAAAGTGACAGCCGGCTCGCAAATGCAAGATGGTGGCGTGGAAGATCATGGAAGACAGCACTGGGCTCCATGGACTGGTGAGAATGTGCTTCTTTTAAAATCAACAGTTACATTACTCATAGCTGCTGATTTTTAGTGTTCCCAAAGCCAAGTGAAATTCCCCTCTAAGTGGAATAAGTGATCAATCTAATCAATAAGCATTTCTCAGTTGTGTGTAGAAACTGAACTAATACAGTAGAGATTTCTTCCCTTTAACCCTTCTTTTTCCTAATACTTACCTTTCGTTATATCTTGCTGGCCTCCCTGCAACGATCGGTGGTTTTCTTGGCTGTGAAGGAGGACTTGGCATAGCTGGGAGACGTGGTAACACGTTTTTTCTGTTAAAGAAAAACAAAAGTCAGTACAACTGAACAATACAATAAAAAAAAATGTAATAGTAATGTACTTATACTCCTGGCACCGATGTGTCAAGATAAATACATATAGAAAATAACATATACTTACATTGTAGTTGTGTCCACGTTTCGGCTACACGTAAGGCATTTACTAGAAGAGAAAAAAGATTTAGAGGTTAGACATGCTTTTGCTATGATGATACTAATAAGAAACTTAATCCTTTCCCAACTCCTTCCTGGAGGCCCTTTAACTGCTTGCCGACCACCTGCCGCAGTTGTACTGCGGCAACATGGCTCGGCTGCGCGAATCGCCATTATGTTACGTCGGTAACATAGACGGCCACTAGGGGGCGTGCCCTCGCTTCCCCCCCCCCCGAGCCGATGCGAGTGCCCGGCGGTCTCGATCACCGCTGGACTCTCGCGATCGCTCGGGGCACACGGAGAACCGGGAGCTGTGTGTGTAAACACACAGTTTCTGGTTCTCTGAGCAGAGAACTGACAGATCGTCTGTTCATACAGAGTATGAACAGCGATCTGTTAGTTTCCCTGTGCAGTCCCCATCCCCCTTCAGTTAGAACACAAACTAGGACACACATTAACCCCATCACTGCCCCCTAGTTTTAACCCCTTCACTGCCAGTGACATTTTTACAGTAATCAGTGCATTTTTAATCGCACTAATCGCTGTATTAATGCCAATGGTGCCAAAAATGTGTCAAAATTGTCCGACGTGTCCGCCATAATGTCGCAGTCACGATATAAATCGCAGATCGCCGCCATTACTAGTAAAAAAGAAATTATTGACAAAAATGCCATAAAACTATCCCCTATTTTGTAAGCGCTATAACTTTTGCGCAAACCAATCAATTTACGCTTATTGTGCTTTTTTTAATATTTCAGTCACAGGGAGAAAGAACTCCTGCTAGACTTTTTATGTAATGTGGTGACTCCAGTAGGAAGGGCTCCCAGCTGGCTGTACCATCCCCACCCCCGTACAATGGAGTCTCACTCCTACTGCTGTACAAGAAGGAATCTCGGTACTCCTACTGCATTCTCTAAATGAACAATCCAAGAGGCAGAGTGAGGCCTTCTAATCATGAGCATTCAGAGGTGGGAATCTAGGTCCCATCTGCTTGGTCTTATGCACAGACATTAGATTTATAGAAACACTCCCACTACTTTTGGTTTACACCAAACCAGAAGTGAGAAAAGCCATCAAGGAAATGGCATCACTTACCTTGTGGAAACAGCAGCTTCATCAATCTCTTTTGCTGGGGGCTCCATTAGGTCCTTGATGGTTTTCTTCAACCCCTTCTCCATGGCAAAAATGTATTCCACCATTTTTTCCAGCTGTAGAGTAAATAAGAAAGTGAGAAAGGTTAGAAGAGAATTACAGGCATATGAATGGTCTTAATAACAAGGGCAGGGCCAAGCTTGACTCTTACAGGAAAAGTCAAGGTTAGCATATACCTTCCACTGTCTATATTTAAGGGTCTACTTATTGTTTCTTGATAATCAATTTACCTGACGTTAGCCTTGCTTTTTCATTTACGCAAGGTATGTATTTCTTAGACTCATTTGCCTAATAGATTTATTTCATTTGATTGTCAGCTCCATCTAGTTGACATAATTTGGGGTTTTTCTGAAATACCTAAAATTATTATTCTACATTATGGCCACTAGATGGAGCTGAAATTCATAGGAAATAAACCAATTACCGTATATACTAGAGTATAAGCCGAGTTTTTCCAGCACTTTTTTTGTGCTGAAAATGCCCCCCTCGGCTTATACTTGAGTCAAGCACTTTTCTGCATCAGAGAATGACGTTTTCCGAACCGAATTTGGGGCCCCTTATCTCGGGGCCACTTGGTGCTTGGAACCCCAAATTTGGTGTGCAAACCCAGCGGAACTAGCACTACAACATATCCTAGCACCAAGTGGCCCCGAGATACGGGGCCCCAAAGTCGGTTCAGAAAATGTCAAGCACTTTTCTGCAGCAGAGAATGACATTTTCCGAACGGACTTTGGGGCCCCATATGTCGGGGCCACTTGGTGCTAGGAACCCCAGCTGTAGTGCTAGTTCCACTGGGTTTGCACACCAAATTTGGGGTTCCTAACACCAAGTGGCCCAGAGATACGGGGCCCCAAAGTCGGTCAACTGTGTCAATCTGCAGCAATGCCATTTCGGGACCCTTTGGGTCCAGATACCCCAAACTTTGGCTGCAGCTAGGGGGCATCTAGGAACCCTTAACTACTGAGTTTGAAGTTCGGGGGACCTATGGCTGCAAATGGGCACAGTGAGGCATGCAAATGGGCACAGTGAGGCTGCAAATGGGCATTGTTGACCCTCTTTTCCACTTACAGTAGCTGCGCATTTCTCACCCTAGGCTTATACTCGAGTCAATAAGTTTTCCCAGTTTTTTGTGGTAAAATTAGGTGCCTCGGCTTATATTCAGGCGGCTTATACTCGAGTATATACGGTAGCCAAAATACCCTTTTTTTTTTTAAGTAGACCCTTAAGGCTGGATTCACAAATAAGCGAATCCGATGCACTTCAACCAGCATCTGATTCGCATAACGTGAACCAGACCGGCATTCAATAGAGGCAGTTCACATATATGCGGGCCAGTTTGCAGTGCAAATTAAAAAAAGGGTCCTGTGCTTTTTTCAGTCCGGTTCAGGTGTAATTTAAGTTTCAAATTCATTAATGGAAACCGGCCCCTGTATATTTGTGAACCGAGGCTGTAGGTGTAGCAGCCCTAGAGACCTAGGGAGCTGGCCGGTGTTGTAAATAGGCAAGAAATATGTACTGCCCAACTATACTAGCAGATACAAATGCAAACAAGAAACTTACCTTCTTTTCCATGTTTTCCTTGGTCTTTTCTATTTCCTCCTTGTTCTTCTCCAACATGGCGGTCCATTTTTCATCGTGGCCCTTTAAACCTTCTTCAATCTGCTGCTTCATCGTCTGGCGGATTTGCACAGTGAAATTATCGAAGGTTCTTCGATCCAATTTCACTGCAAGGTCTTCTCTCTGTTTAGTCTATATAGAATAAGAAAAAGAAAAGTTAAGACTCATATGAAGGTGGGAGAGACAAACGGAAACTATGCTAACTGTAACATATTGCTTATTTTAAAGATCTGCATCCATAGGTGGTTGTGTCAGGGAGATGAATGAATGGTCCAAGGTATTTAGGGTCAGCTAGACATCTAAAACCTTCATAGACCTATCTGGCAAGAAAGAATACTTGATTCTTCTCCTCTGCAGTTTCACTGTCACTTACAGGTCCCTCCCCTCACTCTGTAACTGGACAGAGAAAGGAGAAGCAGCACAATGATCAGCTCCATCCCCCTGTCACTCTGCTTTCTCCTCCTATCAGAATGCTCTTTGTGCTGCATCTCCCAGGCTAAACTTTACTGCACAGGGACTGAAAATGGCTTATACCAAGTCAAATTTAGGTATTTACACCACTTATATTAAAAAAAAAAAAAAAAATTACAATGATGTATTATTGATTATAGAACTGTGTTAATGTGTGCCTTTTATATCTGCCTGGATTTCAACTTTAATTAGCATATTCCATGCAGAGATGAAACCGCTCTATAAATATGAATTGTGGTGCAATGATAGAAAAGTTTATTAAATATAAGATCACAATAACTTACATTTCGATCGGTGTGCACTTCCAGATCCGTCATTTTGTCTTCCACGTTTTCCAGCCTCTTGAGAACAGCCTGTCAGATAGAGAAAGGTGATATTAGTAAGGACAGCATAGGAGAGGACACGGGTGAAAGGAGGGATGGCGTATGTGGATGAGTGCGGGAAAAGCGGGTTGCATACGCCAGCAGGATTAGGATAGAAGTACTATAGCAAAGTGAGACACAAAGGGTGAGGAAGACATGACAATAAAGAATAAGGGGACACAATATCTTTACTTACATCTCTGAATTGTTGGTGTCTCTCCTCCGCTGACTGCATGCTCTCATCATAGAACTGCTTTTCCTAAAAGATGAAAAAAGAATGTTAGAACACAAAGTTGAAGCCATGATTACCCTCCAATTACTAAGGAACTACAAGCCCACACATCATGTAATGACAAGTGTATATCATATTCTGACTGGTCTAGGGCAGGGGTAGGCAACCTCGGCCCTCCAGCTGTGGTGAAACTACAAGTCCCATGAGACATTGCAAGACCCCGACAATCACAGGCATGACTCCTAGAAGCAGAGGCATGATGGGATTTGTAGTTTCACCACAGCTGGAGGGCCGAGGTTGCCTACTCCTGGTCTAGGGTTATCAGTGGTGTACTCCAAGGTTCAGTGCTTCGGACCCTTACTTTTTAATATATTTATAAATGATATCGGGTCTGGGATTAAAAGTACCATTTCTGCCTTTGCAGATAACACTAAGCTATGCAGTGGAATAACGTCCTTTACAAGCCGACCTCAATGCACTCTTTGAAGCGGAGGTCCGCCGATTTTTTTTTTTTTTTAAAGTCAGCAGCTACAAATACTGCAGCTGCTGACTTTTAAAATAAGGACACTTACCTGTCCAGGGCGCCTGCGATGTCGGCAACCGAAGCCGATCTATCCCTCGGCTGTTGGGTGCTGCCGCCGCCATCTTTGGTAAGAGAATCAGGAAGTGAAGCCCTGCGGCTTCATTTCCTGGTTACCTACTGTGCATGCGCGACTCACATTGCGCTATCCCACTGGTCCCTCCTGTCTTCTGGGACCTGTGTGTCTCCCAGAAGACAGAGGGGGGACGGAGAAGGCGCCGGAGATGGCATAGATACCCGTGGGTGGCTCGGGTATCTATGCCTGGAAGTGGGAGCAAAATACCTGTATTAGACAGGAATCTGCTCCCCCCTGAAAGGTGCCAAATGTGACACCGGAGTGGCGGAGGAACCGGAAAAGCGGAAGTTCCATTTTTGGGTGGAACTCCGCTTTAATTGGGCAACTAAGTGGCAAATGAGGTTTAATGTTGATAAATGTAAAGTTATGCACTTGGGGGCTAAGACTATGCATCCATCATACATACTAGGGGGAGTACAACTGGGGGGGATCCATAGTGGAGAAGGATCTGGGGGTTCTGGTAGATCATAAGCTCAATAATAACATGCAATTCCAAGCTGTGGGTTCCAAAGTGAGCAAAGTCCTTTCTTGTATAAGAGAGGTATGGACTCCAGAGAGAGAGAGAGAGATATCATTTTGCCCCCCCCCTGTACAAATCATTAGTAAGACCTCATCTGGAATACGCAGTTCAGTTGTGGGAACTACGATATTAAATCAGTCCCAATATGCAAATGAATTGCGCTTTGCGATAATGGATGGAACGGGATTGATAAATGTCCCCTACTGTGTGCAAACTAGCTGTGGGCAATATCTATCTGTTTGCTGGATGTATAATGATCAACTTACCTTCATCTTTTCCGATTTCAGGCACCTCACTTCCGATTTCAGATCTTGCAGCTCATTTTCTGCATTTTGGATCCTCTGGAAAGCCTCTATATATTGCGGGGTGTACACGCGTCGTTCAGAGCGTGGTGGACTGGGCGGTTTGGTTTCCTGTTTTATTTCCTGAAGGGAGAAGAAAAAAAAAAACAATATATGAGCAAAATCTCTCAAACTGTATTACTTTTTCATTTAAAGTCTGTAGTCTGTAATTGGCTGTTTTAGTCTAAATGAAAGAAAAATACTACAAAGATCTGATTTTTGGATCTGGAGAAAAGAAAATGTAAACCTATAAACCTTCACCTTCAGATCTTCTGCTGTATGATTCAACATATACAAATAAATCTACAAGAGCTGTTTTACTTTGTCAAAACTAAAAGTCCAAGGGGAAAGAGACCCCCTGCCACAGCCCCCCCCCCTCCGAAAGTTCGACCCCCTCCTCCTTTCTCTGCCTCCGGACCATCTAGAATGCGCAGTGCGCTTCATGAATGCACGGTAGGGATTTCGGCTTGACAGCCAGGTTCCCTTACCAGAAATGGCGGCGGCTGCACCTGACAGCCGATCCGAAGATCGGATGGGGTGCCGACATCGCGGCTCCCTTGAAAGGTAAGTGTCCATATATTAAAGGTTAGCAGCTGCAGTATTTGTTGCTGCTGACTTTATATTTTTTTCATGGGGGCAACCGGACCACCTCTTCAAGTTCACCTTTGTAAAAAAATAAAATAAATGCACATCTTTTTGTAGGTTAAAAAAATGTGCATTTAATTTTTTTTTTTTTCTATGAGCCTGCACTTTTTCCACTAGGCACATTAGGCATGTGCCTACAGGTGCCCTTCCTAGAGGGGCGCACATCAGTAGGAGTTGTTTTTTTTTTTTAATTCTGTTATCCCTTTCGCTGCAAGGTTTGTATGTCAAAAGGATCTGACACCGAGGGTTTTACACACAATTCAGTGGCTGCAGCCACCAGGATTGTGTATAAAACTGACAGGCAGACTCCTGCCTATTAGGTGGAAGCATTCAGGTGGCTGCGCTGCTGCCCGATTGCTTCCATGCACCCCCCAGACGGTCCCAGGGGTCTCCAGAAAAATATTATAGGGAATGGGGATACTAGTTCTAGAGACTTGGGGGTCCCCAAGAGATTCCAATTAATTTGAAAGGATTTCCTCTCACTTCCTGTTTGGTTATGGGAAAGGAAGTGAAGGTAAATCTCGCCAATGGGACACAGATGGCAAAAATAAACCTTGCAGGGGCTATAACCCTCCCTTATGCCCCTTTCATGCGGGCGGATCTGTTTTGGCGGACTCCGCTTTGCTCAGCGGTGGATCGATCCGTTGATCCCCGCTGAGCAGGCAGATGACAGGTCCGTATCCGCTCACTGTGCAGAGACAGACCTGTCAGAGTCCCGCACTCCTCTATGGGGAGATCGGATGAAAACGGACGGCATGTCTGTTTCCTTCCGATCTGCTGGACGGATGGCGAACGTATCGTCATATGTCTGTTTTGAGCGGATCTTGTCGGATTGGAAGGCAGACTACTGACATCTGCCTCCCCATAGAAGTCAATGGGTGGCCCCCTCGGATCCGCCTGAAAAAAAACGGACGGGCCGATCGTGTGAAAGGGGCCTTACTCTATCCAAAAGGAAAAAGAAAAAGTTTTGCCTACAATTCTACTTTGAATCTTTTATGCCCCATACACACGATCAGAAATTCCAGCATCTTTGGGGTGGTGTATACAGCTCTCCCAAAATGCCCTGCCCATTGAAATGAATGGGCAGCGTTGCCGAAAGCGCCTGCAAAGCTAGCTAGAGGTTAAAAGCGTGCCGCTAAAACGACGGTAAAGTTGTTTTAGCGGCGCTTTACCGCTAACGCACCCCTGCCCCAGTGTGGAAGTAGCCCTAGGGCTCGTCTAATTACAACTGCCACCTTTCAGCCATCCAACAAATGATTACATTTTTTAGGGCTTAGCTAAAAATAACGGCTACTTTCCTAAAGATTTTTTTTTTTCTTTGCCATATTATTAAAAAATAAATAAAATCTGACATTCGTAAGCCTCTACTTTGTAAAATGGAGTCACCCAAAATCTGCCACTTCCGCCCCTCACCGGACAGCCTGGCTGCTTCAGAAAGTGAAGCCCTTAGACATTGCCCATTGTGTGCTAATTAGGAATGGGTGTGTGTGGCAGGGGTGGGACAGAAGGGGCGGCTGCCCCTGGGCTCAGTAGTTTACTGTAGGGATGGGGGGGCGTCTTCCTTCTGTTACAAGGCTGACATGAGTAGTGATCGCTGCCAGTGATTTTGACAAGCGAGTGACTGCTGGGTATAGAGTCATGAATGGAGGGGGGGGGGGGGTAGATTGGCATCTTTGCCCTGGGTGCTGGATGACCTTGTCCCTGGTGTGTGGTAGGACTATGTGCAGAATTAGTTACGCTATCTATGATCTTACCTTCATGATCTGTTCTGTTATTTGTTTCTGCAGCTGTTTAATGTCCACCTGCAACCTTTTTTGTGCATCCAACTCTCGTTGGAGGGATGCATTGCACATCTGCATCTTCTGCACCTCCTGCAACAAATCCTTATTCAGCTGCCTCTGAGCCTGAACCTCAGTCTGCAGTTGTGCAATGGTGGCCTGCATGTTCTGCCCCGCCAGCTGCATCTCCTTTTGTTCCTCCAATGTCGTCAAATCTTCCTTTTTCTTCAGCCCAAGTTCAGAAGTTAGACTTTTAACTTGGTTCTCCAGGTCTGTAAACCTGGTCTCCATTGTCAACTTCTCCCCGTCCTGCGTTTGGAGGCTGTCCTCCATTATCAGTTCGTTGAGAATTTTGATCATTTCCTGCTGTTGTTGCTGGTAAGTCCTCGTGATGAGGTCATTAACTCTCTCCCTCTTTGTAGTCATTTTTGCAAATGTACTATCTCTCCAATATTCAAAATTCACAGTAATATTCAGTAATAATAAGTGGTCACCTCAAGAACTCTCTCTAAGTGATGTGCACTCTTCGCTTACTGGCTGTGAACTGAGCTCTAGCCTGTCCTGCTGTCCTATAAATCCCAACTGCCACTGTTGCTATGACAACACTAACTGACAGTTGCATCTGCCATCTGATTGGCTGATGGAATATAGAGAGTACAGTTGCATCTGCCATCTCATTGGCTGATGGAATATAGAGAGAGTGTTCAGTTACAGCTGCCATCTGATTAGCTGATGGGATAGAGTGTATCTAAACACACTGGACACATTTTCAGAATTTTTATGTCACAGAAACCACAATGCTGTTTTTTAATGTGTTTTTTTAAAAAAATTTTTTGCATAATTTAGAAATATGGGGGGAATTGCAGCAATGTGAATGCGGATCACTTTAAATCTTTATTGTGTGATTTGTAATCAACATTGACTGGGACTAAAATATTTTAATTCACCCGCATGACTATACAGAATATTTTTATTGAATATAAAATTGTAATATTTTTATTACACAGTTTTTTTCTTTTATATACATCTTTAGATTAGGAGAGGGGAAGGGGAGCCAGGCGTTCATCTCTGTCCTGGTCAGTAAAGTTGGGTGTAAAGAAGACAGCGGTGGGCGGAGATCTTCCGCTGACGGTCCCGCCCCTCCTGCCTGTCAGATTGTCCGCTGTTCTGTTAATAAAGCTGGATGGGAGGAGGCGGGGCGATGGGCGGTGTTCTCCGGTGGGCGGGACTGACCTTCTCTTCACAAGCTCGTCACCGGGCCGCCATCTTCTCAGTCAGAGGGGACAGCCGGACGTTCAGCTCGTGTCCTTCATCACCTCCTCCTCTTCCTCTTCCTCCACCGCCGGGAATCATGCTGGGTAGCCGCCACCCTCGCCCGTCTCTGCCCCGGCACGCCGGTGTGGTAAGTGTGAGGGGCGGGAAGTCTCTCCGGTCTCCTCCGCCTGCAGCGGCCTTCTCCTTCCGTGTCCTCCCGCCGAGTCCTCACCTCAGGAGGAGACCGGGGACGGTGCGAGGAGAGCCGGGGAGGGGGGAGGAGGGGACCGTCCTGTGAAGGCCAATGGCGGCCTCGTGTCACCGACACACCGCGTGTTACCGGGAGGGGGGGAATCCCTCTATATATAATGTGTGTTCTCTATAGAAGATAGTGATGAGGGGCCTGACACCTTCCAGGATCACCCCCCGCCCCCGTACACCCCAATATTACAGGAGATCACCCCTCCTCCCCCTCCATACACTCCAATACTACAGGCGATCACCCCTCCCCCTTCCATACACCCCAATATTACAGGAGATCACCTCACCCTCCATAAACCCCAATACCATGGCAGATCACCCTCCCTACATCCCACAATCATCTACTAATCATTTATAACATAAAAAAATGAGAAATAAAATATATATATATATATATATGTTGTTTTTTTTATATTCATTGCAGCATTTTTCTTAAAGCGGTTGTATACCTGCTGTCATTTTTTTTTTTTACACCTGCAAGGGAAAAGGCATAATGAGCTAGTATGCACCGCATACTAGCTCATTATGAGATACTTACCTTAGAACGAGGCGCCGGTATCTCACCTGGTCCACGCCGAGGGAGCCGACATCTCCCCTCGGCGTGTCTTCCGGTTATCGCGGCTCCGGCGCTGTGAGTGGCCGGAGCCGTGATGTCGTCACTCCCGCGCATGCGCGCGGGAGACTTCTGCCCGGCAAGCTCCGGAGTTTGCCGGGCTGTAAGCCGAGAATCCCCTGTGCGCATGCACGCAGTCAGCGGCTCATTGCGAGGGGAATATCTCCTAAACCTTACAGGTTTAGGAGATATTTTTTTTTTACCTACAGGTAAGCCTTATTATAGGCTTACCTGTAGGTAAAAGTTACAAATAAAGGTATACAACCGCTTTAACTTTTATTTAGTTTTATTTTAGTATGTATTTACATTGATTTGCTCATTAAATTTTGCCCAATTTAGTAGAGGATGTTCTCTGTGCTGCCCCCCCCCCCCCCCTCCAATATTCTACACAGAGATCACCACTTATAATAAATCTCCAGTCCTTCTACACCCGGTACATTCCTTGCTTTTATTTGGCCCCCGGGGCCCCCATCCCTCCCCCATTACAAGTGTGTTTCTATTCCCGATGGACATAGTTTGACACCTTCCACTCCCCCCCCCCCCCCCCCCCCCCCCCCCCCCCCCCAAAAAAAAATGTCTGAACAGTAGACTGGCCCTTCATTTAGAACAGGGGGGTCAATCTGGGGACCCTCCAGCAATTGTGAAGCTACAAGTCCCAGTACAAGAGGAGTCATGATTGTAACTGTCAGCTTTGCAATGCCTCATGGGACTTGTAGTTTTTGCAGCAGCTGGAGGGGCCGCTAGTTTGAGACCCCTGATCTAGAAAGTGTGTAGAGCTCTTCTCTATACTGACAATATCTGTGCAGTCTGAACACTTTACAGATGGTTGGTGTATTTTCCTTCTTTGTATGTTGTAGGCCTTTCCTTTTTTTTTTTTTTTTCCTCTCTGGAATATAACACATGGATGTCTGCAGTGAACTTTCTTGCATGCTGATCAGGGGACGTCCTCTACGTTCTGTCATTGCTTCTCTGATTACCCCGGGACACGGCGGGTCATTCAGTTTCCTGTCATGTTGAGGGAACAGAGTCCTTGGAGCGATCGATGTGCCCTTGTGTGCTCTGCAGATATCCATCATGATGTATTCTATATAATGTGTATATTCTATTATCAGTACATTGTGGTCACATGACACTTTGCCGGTTTATTTTTTGATTATCTAGTATGGGCACATGTTGGTTTACGTTTTTTATTTTTTATGGAATATGTAATTTAATTGCAATGTTCATATCCTTTGCTGTGCCACTTATGCAGATACAGGGCATGTCTCTAATGCAATAAAAGCGTTGCTTTGCTGTTTTACAGCGAGACTTCAGTTCCACTTTAATTGGCATCACTTAGAGGAGCTTCAGGCTAAGAAATTAAGTCAGCTACAAATTCAAATTAGAACACTTGCCCTGTCCAGGGATCCCACTGTGTCCTCACCCATGCCGATTCTTGAATCTGTTCTTGGTTGCTGGCGCTGCCATCTTGGGTAAGGGAGACCACTACTGCGCATGCACCAACCGGTCTGCGCTTTCTCAGTGGGCTGGCTGCGGCGAGGGCAGAACTTCCGGCTGAGTTTGCTGCGGCAAACTCAGCAGGAAGTGGCGCTGGGTACCTGTCAACCAGGTACCCGCTCCTCCATATGTCTGCTGGGGGAGCTGAGGATCTGCTAAGTAGTAATGCTTTATTGGTGTCTACCCCCCCCCCCCTTTTTTTTTTTTTTTTGACAGATGAGCAGTTAACCTTTGCAGGCAGAGCCCCCTACAAGGGATGACTTTTTTTTCTTTTTCTGGAGATAGGCTGTGATATTTCATAGGCTGTCCTGAGATTAGTTTTCATATAAAGGGGATAATTGCTAAAGCTGGTGCAGCTGTACATAGAAACCAATCGGCTTCCAGGTATTATCCCCCCAAATTCACATTGGTTGCAATTTGACATGTCAAATCACAGCCTATTGCCAGCAACGGCGCTGTCCCCATCGGTGGGGCACTGACTTTGCCGCACCGACTTCCAAAAGTAGTTCCTGCACTACTTTTGGCAATTTGCCCCTGAAGTCGCACTGAAATGCGGGTTTGAAATTGTGCACGTTCGGCTAAACTTTTACAATTACAAACCCGCCTTCAGTGTGGACCTGGTCTTATGGTCAAACCTTAATTGAACAAGCTGAAGTTGGAAGCTGATTGGTTACTATGCAAAGCTGCATCAGATTCTGTGTGCTCCAGTTTTAGTAAATATCCTTCATAGCGTTTCTCTAGGCAAAGCTTTAGTGTTGGATAGAGTGGGGGAAGGGCTAGACCCTCTGTCAGGCTTTTATTGCTGTCTGTGTCCCCCATTAGGAAATGGTTCACCCTCTCTAATTGTACTATTGACCATTGTCCGAATAGGGCCCCTTTCACATTTGTGCGACCTGAAAATTGTGCAATTTTGCTGCCACTCGAAGCAATTCCTGTGTAATTTTGAGGACTATGGAACTCAAGTCGTATCAGTCAGACCAAAATAGTGCAGGGACTTGAAGTTGCACAGATATGAATGGTACTCATTGGATATCATGGCGGCACGACTTGTCATGCTATTTTGCAGGACAAGTCACAAGTGTGAAAGGAGCCTAGGTGAGGGGAGAATAAAGAACTGTAAAAGTTGTGAAGCCGCCCAGCGCCCCCCCCCCCCCCCCCAGAAGAATCCCATGACCTGTTCTGGGGAAGACCGTCTTGGCCTAGGTTTCCACTATTGCGACCTGACTTTTTGGCTGCGATTTTGATGCGATTTGAAGCAATGCCTGTGTATTGAAGTCTATGGACATCGAGTCGCATCAGTCTCACCAATGTAGTGCAGGGACTACTTTGAAGTCGCCCAGGTATGAACGGTGCTTGTTGGAAATCATGGGGTACAACTTGCCATGTGACTTTGCAGTCCCAAATCGCAGGACAAGTCGCACAAGTGGAAACTGCGCCTTAGGCTCAATTCACGCTTGTGTGACTTGTCATGCAACTTTGGGCATCAAACTTGCATGACAAGTCGTACCCCATGTTTTCCAATGATAACATTCATATCTGTGCGACTTTAAGTTGCAACAACCTCAGAGTAGTTCATTCGCTACTTTAATGCAACTTAAGGGTCATAGACTTCAATGTTAACCCCTCGAAGTTGCATGAAAAGTTGTACATGAATGTTATACAATGCAACTTGTGTGCAGCCGTTGTTCACTATCACTGGTCAAAGCCAAAGTCGTATCCCAGTTTCACTCCAAAGTCGGCGCAACTTTGGAGTCATACAAGTGTGAATGGAGCCTTAGGCCTCGTACACACGATCATCAACAGGCTATTGGCCTAAAATCCGACCGTTAGTACGTCAGACAATTGTTGTCCAACTTATCGCCAACAAATGTTGGATGGCAGGCTAGTAAATTTTCGGCGGACGACGGTCTGTTAGATTTTCCTATCGTCTGCACACAAAAGTTGAAAGTACAAACGCGCATGCTCTTAATCAATGCTCACCAAAGGGTGGCGCTCAAGAGCTGAAATTCCTCATAGTACGTCACTACGTTTGTGTTTGTTGGCTGGCAATTGTGTAGTGTTTGTATCAAGACAAGATCCTGGCACACGCCCTTCGTACAAAAGTCTTGACGCTTTTTTGGCCAACAATCTGATCGTGTGTACAAGGCTTAAAGCAGAGGTCCGCCTTTTTTTATTTTTTTTTTTTTTTGTCAGCAGCTACAAATACTGCAGCTGCTGACTTTTATAATAAGGACACTTACCTGTCCAGGGCGCCCGCGATGTCGGCACCCGAAGCCAATCTATCACTCGGCTGTCGGGTGCTGCCACCATCAGGAATTGAAGCCTTGTGGATTCCCTTCCTGGTTCCCTACTATGCATGCGTGGCTCGCTCTGCGCTATCCCACTGGTCCCTGCTGTCTTCTGGGACCTGTGTGTCTCCCAGAAGACAGCGGGGGACGGAGAAGGCGTCGGAAGTGGCGTAGATACCCGCGGTTGGCTCGGGTATATATGCCCGGCTGTGGGAGCAAAATACCTGTATTAGACAGGTATCTGCTCCCCTCCCCCCTGAAAGGTGCCGAATGTGACACCGGAGGGGGGAGGAACCGGAAAAGCGGAAGTTCCATTTTTGGGTGGAGCTCCTCTTTAGGTCCGGGTTCACACCCATCCACTGTGTTAACATGCATTGTTTTTTATATAGCCCGTTCATAATGGTCCGGTGACGCTCTTCCTCTCGCAGGTTGAATTGGGGCGCAATCAATGACAATGCGATATTGTGAACAGAGCCTTAAGTCTGCTACTCACTGAGTAATTTTTTTTTTTTTTTTTTACCGTTCTATCTCCTGACATTCGGCCCGTATGTACGGGGGGGCTAAAGAAGTAAAAATCCCCTCACTTTGCGATTCCTTCACTTCCTGTGGAAGCAAAAAGGAAATCTCCCCCTCCCCAGTGGGGAGCACCCAGCAAAATATTAACTTGCAATATTCTTTCTGCATTAAAATAAAGTTTTGGTCTGTTATGTACACATTTTAGGCCCTCAAATTGTACAGGACATGCTGGTATTGTGCAGTATAGTACATAAGGTGTGAATTTGTTATTTTCACGTTCCAGCTAATTTAGGATGTTAGCAGGAAGTCGTAATGGTTTTGCTGCTGCAATCTAATTCTCCTTCCTCGTTTTGTTTTTTTTTCTGACAAAGGACAGTAATGCCAAATTGGATGGTATATGACTCAGTGATGGGGGACCTTGGCACCCCCAGATGTTTTGGAACTACATTTCCCATGGTGCTTAAACACACTACAGAGTGCCTGAGCATCATGGG